>KZ347105.1:5614-26220 GCA_002352805.1 Teladorsagia circumcincta | reverse complement strand
CCTTCTTACTTACTGACACTCAAACATTATTCTAAGGACTTTCAAGTCGAAGCCTAGTGCCAGCACTTCCCTGGTGTGTCGAACTCAGTTAAAGTTCAGATATTCATTTGGTCGCTTCATAACAGTTTTCTTGTCTGGAGGGTTTGGAAAGGCGGCAATGAGGTAGTAGGCCGTTCGAATCATTTTCGTGATATGTAGAAGCCCTTTTGACTTGACCTGACTATCGAATTGATGCCTTGTACTCTTCATGCTATCCCTGCATTAACTCAGCCCGCATTCCGCTGGACGTTGAGCACTAATAAATCGCCGAGTGGTCTGACACGTCGTCTAGGGCAATACTTCTGTTTTTCCCTGTTGGAATATGATACCTAAAATGAAGTTTCCACTTGACAAATCACTCCACAAAGCTCACAGTATCATTCTTGGGTGAGCAGAAATTTGAGTCGTCCAGATTTGCTGCGAATGTGCTTATACGGGGTCATATTGCCCCTAAAGCTCAACAACGGCATCCTATTGGGACACTTACCGTGTTTGTGTTACTTCTCCCTCAAGGTTCTTAGGTGGTATATTTTATTCTGGCCAACATTTCGACGGACTCGTCGTTGTCAAAGGCCTGAAAATGGCCCAAAGCTCACGAATTGCAAACTACCCCATCAAGCGCCTCCTCCGCCCTAGCGTTTCTGACGTTCTGTCAGGGACGCTCGGAGGACACCCAAAACTGAAAGATAACCTCATCTTTTACCACCACGAAGAGTAGCAGGGTGCTACCCACTGTCAATACATCAGTAGCAAATGACCTTACCCTCTTGTCCTTGTTCACACAAACAACCGAACTGAAGGTGTGTCAATTACTAATGATCTCTTGCCATTTATGCAACACTGCGAGTTACTCCCATAGCGCGAACGTGTTTGTCCGCAATACCAAAATTGCATAAGGACAAAAGGGTAAGGTCATTCACTACTGATGTATTGACAGTGGGTAGCACCCTGCTACTCTTCGTGGTGGTAGAAGGTGAGCTAATCTTTCAAGTTTTGGGTGTCCTCCGAGCGTTCCCGACAGAACGTCAGAAACGTTAGGGCGGAGGAGGCGCTTGATGGGGTAGTTTGCAGTTCATGAGCTTGGGCCCTTTTCAGGCCTTTGACAACGAAGAGTCCGTCGAAACGTTGGCCAGAATAAAATATACCACCTAACAACCTCGAGGCAGAAGTAACACAAACTACTACAACAACGACGCCGAGTTTTCAAGATGAGAGGGCTTAGAACTTACCGTAATATTTGCCAGATAACTTCTTTCTCTATTCCGGAGCGCAGGATTCAAGCAACCTTTTCCTGTAGAGGGAATATTTCCTGTTTTCACATGAATCTATTTCAAAATTGCGCAATGTTCAATGATTTGGCTAAAATCTACAAAAACATGCAAACTTTGAGAAGGAGACTTTGAATGCTGAGGAAGCAAGATGATTCCAAACTTTTGACGAGCTGTTTCTTGGAAAAATCGCATTATACCATCTCGATTAAAATTCTCGATTTTAAGAAATGTTGTAACAATTTCTTTCCTGCACTCGATTTAGTGTGCAATATCTGAATTTGAGGTAAATTAGCTGCTTAATAGCTGCGCTACGTCGAAATCAAAAAAAGTTTCCAAACTTCCGGCGGCACCTGTATGTACAGCACACTAAACTCGCCTTCTAACGTACCTAATACACTTTTGAATGTCCTTATTGCAGGTTGTGATCACCGATGGCATGAAGGTCTACTGCCAAGGTCACAGCGAAATCAGCTTCTCAAACGAAGCTTCTGGAACAGTTTACAACGTAATGAAGAATTGTGTCTAATTCAAGAAAAATTAAAAATGAATAAACGTTATTCATTACTTTCGAACGTTTGCGAAAGGCTGCTTGTTTGACTAACTTTGCGCTCTTGCGCCAAATATGCTATAGCGTCCACTTCAACGCTTCGGCTACAAAAGGCATCAATGTTGGGTGCCATCTAAAATTTTCTCCTTCGAGCGTTTGAAACATTATTAAAATTTCAGTAATTATGCTGCATGCTTCACAATATCTACCTGTAGCATGGTGTCAAGAAATGCTTAATAAGAGCTAGTTTATGTAGAATTTCAGACTTAGCTCAGAACACATTAATGGAGGTTCTCCATTATTAGGTTCAGGATTAATTACGCATCAGGTCTTCATCGCCTTTTTGTAGTCTCCAGACCAGAGAGGAGGGTTTGAACTGTATCAGTAATTCTACTGTATACATGGACTTCTGAAATTTTCGCCGTCCTCCTTCTGAAACTCGAATTTCCCTTCGCATCTTCCAATTCTTTTTGTAGCCGTCTATATTATGAAGCTTAGACTGCGTATATAACTGGAGTAATGTCATTGCCACAAATTTGATAGAAAAGCTTTCTTCAGGGATAATTTTGCCCAAGGTCGAGCATGAGTTGGGCAAAGAGGCAACACCACATTATCGTCAAACGGTCAATATCGAGAAATTCTACATTATTCTAACGCTTGCTTTCAGTTTCAACTCGAGTTCCATACTAGCAGAAGGGCGCCGAATATGACGACTATCTCACGTAACCTCAGTTCTCAGTGGAAAAACCCCATTCTTGTACTCTCAACCGCAGGCCGTGATTAACCTCGTTTTTGCTAGCCTGTTCGCAAGACTGTTGGAGAAAAGGGTTTTGCTGCATATAAATGAATTTGACCTTACCTCGGAACATGCGTCGTTTCCACAGGTGCCAACTCACTTTCTTAGGGACTCGATCTGCGAAGCACAGGATCTATGATACATTTTCGGATTCCTCGTGAACAGAGCTATTTACTAGATCCTTATCAGGCTATTCAGAGCACTTCAACGCAAGTCGTAAAACCAAGCAAAGCCTGGTTCGCGACAGATATTCGAGGACTGCAGCCCATTTTACAAAAATAAAGAGCGGCATTGTACTTCTGACTTCCACATTGGATTGAAGATCCGAAAAGGGTAATTTGGAACATGAACTGGTCGACTCACTTCAGTGTACCTTTTACGATGTGCCGTCCTCACATTTATTCAAATATCGATCCTAATTCAGGAGTTCTCATTCTCAGTGATAGTTCTCATCGGCACCTTGACGTCAGCGCAGGAGACATACGTCCCTCACTCCGCAGGCCATAGCGGACAGCACGGTGCGCATGTGCCTGCACCCATTGCACTTATTTTTCTGCACACCGGTGATTCATTTTTAAGTTTGTGTTGTGTCAATTCCATGAAGGAATAGTTAGCATAGCTGCAGGCATAGTAGCACATGGAATAGTTAAGTATGCTTCAATTCAAAGGATTTTTGAAGCTTACGGTCTCTTCGCTTTAGTTAAATTTTTCGGTTCCATTTTTTCATGAATGTGAAAATTTATAGATTTGTAGAGGTCAACACGGAATCTGAGAGATGACAAGTTATGTTTTTGATCCAAGAAGTTAAAATCAATTAAAGTTTAAGTCAGGTTAACATTGCTTTTGAGGTCCACTGCGTCTAACAATGAATCTGACAAGTTTTGCTTTTTTCATTGTTATTCCACGTCTTCCGATCGAAATATTTCTGCCATACCCTTGGGTAGCCATCGTGCTGAAAACGACTGGAAAAAAATCTTCAGTATGACCCTCGTTTCATGTCTTTACCACTAAAATATGCTTGGGTGACCTGAGACGTCGCGCTCGTGAAAACGCGCGCGCTGTCCCCACGCGGCAGAAAAAGCCAATGCTTGTGCTGTCGTCAACGTGTTAACCGAGATGCACAGTTTTGAGGTTTTCGCAGTGATACTTCATACACCGGCATTTCTTACTGCTTGCTTGGTTGCCTTTGTTTTGAATTTTCTTTTAACACAATAATTCTTGGTACCCTATAAAAAATCACAAGCCGCAGTGATGAATTCAAAAGAAGTAAATGTGAACACCGTGAGGATAGCTCACAAAAATTAAAACAGTAGAAGCGACAAATGCAACAGGTCCAAACAGCTGAAAAACGTATTGGCAATCTACAGAGGCGAATGCCGTGCTGAACAAGGCGTTAAATGGTAAATGATATAAAGAACCATATAAAGTTCCTTGCTCTCAGCAAGCAGAACAAAAACACGATGCGAGGCTGCGACGAACAGCATGGTTTTTTCTAAATAACTACACAAAAAACAATACATAGCCAGCTCCCCACCGCTCCCTTCGATCTTGATGTTCGTTGCGTTTCCACTCGTTTAGTTCTATTTTCAAAACGCTACTAGCATTCTTCGCATTCTGTATGCAGATTCTGATCCTCCGATGTTGACTCAAGCTCGCACTCTTCCTCTAAATATCTCATCAAAGGCGCTTCAAACTGTGCATCAACAACGATAGGAGAAAGAAGAGCCATGGAAATTAGAGAAATAGCAAAATGGTATCGGCAAAACTTGGCTTGTCCAGAAAACGCCCCATAAATGCACTGCAATTGTTATTGTACGGTATGCCAAAAAAGGTTTTTAAGATGGTGTCTTTATTCACTGGCGTATTAGGAAGAAAAAGCGGTCGAAGCGGTCGAAAAGTAAGATCAGTCAATGAAGATCTCATCTCAGAAACTTCGTTTGGCATGCGGTACAAAAACAATTGCAGTATATCCGACATTAAAAGCCAAGGTTTCAACAAATGACGACATGGAGACTAGCCCCTGAGAATGAAACCTCCTGCCAGTGGCAACTTTTCATTTAATTATCGAGTGGACCCAATAGACAGAGGTATTAATCAAAAGCGGAAAACTCAAATATTGTCTTATTGCAGTAACCAGATTGGTCCCCCGTCAACCGCCGGTTCCTCCCTTTCCTACGTTTCGTCTTATGCTAAACTGCACATTAGATGTGTAAGGGATTGGTTTTCCTTCTCTCCTCACCATTCTCCTCCTCCTCTTCCTCTTCTCTACCCTCCAGCTGCCACGGCCGCAGCATGTGGAATGAATGAGAGTGTCCTCAAGTAGGTGTTTATACAGCCCTTGAGGTGATATCACAATCACGCCATTGCAAACAATCCAGAGCTCAAGTCCTGCGAGCTAACCGAATGTGTTAGCGGTTTGTTTACCAAAAGCTTCTTATCACTCACTTCATTTTGCGGACGGACAGACGGACATACTTACATACATACATACATACATACATACATACATACATACATACATACATACATACATACATACATACATAAATACAAACCGACACACCAAGTTAGCGGTTTATATAATAGAAAGATACCGCAAAGAGGAAGACGTAGACGACGGCATGTCTTAACTAAACTTTTATTACACGCTTATGCTTATGTAATTTACTTTCCTATAGCTTTTTAAAAAGACGCGGATCTGTGTGTTTTTCCGTGTTTTTCTTAGGACTGAATCACTGCTCACTCTTCTTCTTGGGAAACTGCATCATTATATTTAGCTTATCAATATCTATAAGCAAACAATTCTAGTCGTGCCCTAACAAGGGAGGTCGTACAGGGTGTGGAAAGCTTTTTCAAAACAGTTCCCTCAATGTTATAGGAGCTTATGCGTGGTCCGTTTCGCTGAGCGGCCCCGCGAACCCCGAAAAATTATGGGAAAGGGGTTCCATGTTCAATCCCTCGTGATGATGAAATTTTCGCATCGAACTTAGAGCTTCCAAACTCGCTCTAAATAACGCCAGTGCCAACAGTAAATATCATATTCATTATGAAGTCAACCAGTAACCTCTAATTTCAGATTTTCACCGGAATCTGACCGAAAAAGGTTGTTACGCCAAATGGCGCCGAAGTGGCGTAAATTAGGGTCTTCGGGCAAAACGGATGCCATATTCGTAATCAGGGCACCAGATTTCCCTTATATCAGAAGTTTTAGGGAAAACTGAGATTTTGACCCAAATCCGAAAAATTGGCCATTGATAGGGACAGTAGCTCATAGGTGCCTCTAGCCGGTGATCTGGAGACGATTTTCTTGTTATTGTACCCAAACAGTGAGATGTTTCACTACTGAATGGACAAAGGCAGACACTCAAGCGATGGATGTACAACAGGACTCGCACGATGTTGAAGTTGGCAAATTATTCTCTCCATCAAGATGCGACATATTGGGTCCACGGCTCCTCCACATGCGGGGGCTTCCTCTCGATAGCTAGAGCGATTTCGAAGGCTGCGACGTGGTGTGGGATCTTCTCTATGAAGTCGAACTTTGAATTCCGTGAATCATTAGAGCTTTGTTCCACATTTCCGCGCCACGCTCGTTTCAAAGTCACCCGCCGGCGTGCATGACGACCTGTAGCCCATGGTCACCCTCCTTTTTCGAAGTTAGGTCAGAATCTCGATTCTTCCTGAAATTTCGCATCTGGGGGTAAATTAGGGTCCCGATCACGAATATGGCGTCCGTGTTAGGCGTCAGCGCCATTTGGCGCCAGTATGGCGCTACGAACTTATTCCGCCTGTTGTCGATTGAAAACTCATTTGCATGAAATTTTGATGGCTCTGATCGTAGATAATGTGTTGGATTTGATGCTTGAGCAATTTGGAGCTCATTTGGGAGTGAAAATCAAAAATGCAAGAAGTGTTCCTGGAGCGAGCCGAACTACCACTGCACAAACTCACGTCCGGCACACTATCCACTCGACCACCAATGCGCCATGAAGGTTAGGATGCCGGTGCCCCCATGAAACCACCGCCCCTTCTTCAGACTACCACCGAACGCTACTTCAATTTGGAGGGAATTTCACGTCGTTTTCCCTCCCTCCTTCATCAGCACCCTTCGATATGCACGTGGTTTTTCTACGAGTTCGAAACGTCACTAAAAAGCAGTAAAAACCGCCTATTCTCAACGAATTTTTCTTGACCCTTTTTTGGCCTTCAGGAGGCCGCTCAGCGAAAATGAAACAAAGTATGATAGTCCACGTTAGAGCCCCTATAGCATGCACAAAACCGTTTAGAAAAAGCGTCCTACACCCTGAACGATCTCCCTTGTAAGGCTGTGGCTAATGTGAGTGAATGATTTAGCTTACAACTGTTGATGGGTATGAGGTGACGAACCCGTTCGGTCGGGCAGATCGCAATCTGAGCGGAAACGTCAGTGGGAACAACGTTGTAAGACACAACACACCGTTCCAGAACTCTCCGTCATCGTACAGCAACATAACAGTAATATAGGCTGCCAGTGCAAGTGTGAGTGTGACAAGAAGTAAGTTTATGTTCGGTAGTGTTGAATATGATGAAACGAAGAGAGTGTCGTGATTGCTTTCGAAAAGTGGGAACACTTAACCAGAACGGGGAAATGTTTCTGCGATGAGTCACGATTTTGTTCCCACTCGGAAGGAGGCAATCTATTGACATCTTTCATTAGAGTGTCTATGAAATTCGAGAATAGGTCAAGTTTATTTTCAACATTATTTGCATTGAAAAGGATTTGCTCGAATCAGTAATATACTATCCATTAATGCTCACAACCTCCATGGGTCAGGCAGTAGATGGATCCCTCCCGTCCATAAATCAAAGGAGTGGAATTGTTGTACCCCGTCAGTGTTCTTCTGAAGAGTTTTAAAACTGCAAGAGTTTTAAAACTGCATCGACTCCGTCATCGTTTCAGAAACATAGATATAGTTGACGTCGGTGATTGCAGATGACATAGTAAACGATCGCACTACACAGGTGTGCAAAAAAGGACGAGATATGCTCTCGATTGATATCTATCGGAAATATCGGTTCTTTTGCATAGAGCTCCTACAAATTCGGGGAACCGCAGCATTGAGTACTGGAATAGAAGTGAAACTCCATCTACTCACGTGCTACCGATCGATATCGATCGAAATTATCGGTATTGTGCAGAAGGCTCCAAAATGATTGAGAATCACCAAACAAATGATTGGGAATGGACCAGTCGGATAGCTCTGCGAAGCAGGGCTTCCTCCCTCTTTGTGAGGCAGGATAAGCATAAGCATTATACACCCAGTAAACGGATACTATTCACTCTCAGTGAATACTGACCAATTTAGCTGCGCAAGCTATAGTATGCATCACACGGTAGTCCTCACACTCAGTAAAATGCTACAGCCAAAGAATATCAGCTCGATGGTATCCATAGCTGCAAGATCTAATAATCAATAGGCTAACCACTTTACAGAAGCTACCTCGTTGTACGCGCGATGGCGAGCGGACCGATGGTGACCTATACTGACTTATAGTAAAAGCTAAGAATCGATCCTTGGCCTCGTTAGGAAGATCGAGAGCCAGCGCTCAAAAAAATTAGCGTAATTGGCACGTCGAAACCAAGATCTTCAACGAAATTGATCTGGAATGCGTAATGGCATTGTGCCACTAGAATGCCATGAATAAGCAATTCATTCACAGAAGCACATTACTCCTTTCAGCAGGTAAATGATTTCAGTCTACTTAAAAAGTTAGCTGAAACATCGTCCCATTCCATGAGGCCACCAGAATAGTTGTCGTTGGGATCGTCGGTTACGATCTGTCCACATGTTGACGTGTGAAATAGACCATTATAGAAGCTGCCTGAAAATTTGCTCGAAAGAAATGATGAGAGTTCGGCATCTTGAATCACACCTCCAGTTTTGACTCTTATGAGAAGCATTGGACATCGTAGAGAATTCCGGAGGGTCTAGTAATTGATCAAAAACTCCTTTGCTAACAAAGAGTTATGAAGCTGACCACTCAACTTGAAGCTCAAGTCTTGTTTTCCATGTAAAATCTATAGACTACAAAGGTTCTGAAAGAACTCTCACGCCTCGGGAAAAAATTGTGTGGATGCTTAAAAAGGAGTTGTTTGGAGTATGAGCACGGCTCGATCGCTCGTTTTCGTCCAACACATCCCCATGGCGCGCTTCATGGTGAAGGAATCAAGCACCCAAGCTTGTTGTGTTACCTCCCAGTACAAACACACCATTTGCGACCGCTAGCTCTAGTGTAGGAAGTTTCATGCATAAAAATCCACTTTTTAAGAGGAAACAAGCTGCATGTTATGGGACGTGCATAGACCCCATGGTAGGGCCAAGAAGATACCGAATCAGGTTATGTACTAAGTCTAAGCTAATTTTGTGTAGGAGGTAGAACCATGTAGTGTCTGTGCACGACTCTCTTCATTTCATTTTACCCACCATTCACAGAAGGATCTCTCATACTACCTGACCTCACCGACCCCACTACCACCCTCATCACTTCTTCCTACAGTATTTCAATGTGAGACCAATCGCTACGCTCCCTACTCCGTCTCAGAAATTTTACAAGCATAGAAGAGATACGGGGGAAGGTCCTTTCAATATGAAAATTTGGCCAAAGTTGTCAAAAACCCTCTGCAAAGCTGCAACTCTTTTCCTCCACTACAGCTATCGCGACTCGCGGTGAGCTGACTGACGGTCAAATCGGTTAGTGACATCGATGATCTGATCGCGCGCTTAGAGGATATCAAAGCTATAAAAGATCGACATTGATCGATTTGACGTTCTTAAGAATTGATTTTGTATTGTTACTAACCCTTTGAAGAGTTGTTATCTCAATTGTTGAGTTGTTGTTAGTGCCTTATTTAAATGCAAATTGTTCATCACAAAAAGGAAAGTAGCGCAACAAGCGGCATCCACTTACGGTCCACTAGGTTAACTCGTCCTCTACCAACTCCACACAAGTACTTTCATCAACAATTGTGAGTAAAAGGATATTCTTATGATCAAGAACTCTCCCAACTTCTACAAGAGGAATACAGGAGAATATGCGAAGATGCAATGGATTCTGCGTAAACTTCAACAGGTAGATCTCCGTGAAAGCACCCTTCAATTTAGCAGTATTTGCAGATGCAAATAAATGAGCTACGTGCTCAATGACGGGAAAGCACTCTATTAAGGGCAAAGTCAAAACTGCCATCCATCAAGTTGAAAACAAAAGTACTCAGAGCCGAAATGAACGCTTCAACTATGGCTGTAAGGTTGGCTCGATCAGATAATAAAACCCTGCAAGAGTCCAATACCGTCATAAACAACATTTCCACTTTCTCTGAAAAATTCGAGCAGCAAAAGCAATACTGATAAAAATCATCAATCTACAACGACCTCCTCTGAACACATCAAGCTATGAACAAGAAAATCAGGTCATTCAAGCAGAAAGATTGTGGAAGGCGCGCGTACGGCTAGGACAAGCTTCGCTATACGACAGTGCAAAATTCCCCATATTCATCGGTCCAAAAAATAATGTAGCCAAAAAGATTATGCGGCATGCACACGGACACCACACCACATAAAGGAATAGCTCACACGATGTCCGCAGCCTGTGAATACTGGATCCCACAGTCATGATGACAAACAAGAACTAACGAAACAATGCGTGAAGTGCAAGCGTTTCAATGGACTTTCTCAAAGTCAACCGGAAATGCAAGGCAAACCATCACGCGTACAAGAAGCGCGGCCTTCTGCTCACATAGGACTGACTTCTTCGACTTGCCTCCGGCGAAGGATGTAGAGCAATTAACAAAAACATACGGCTGCATTTTCACATGCGCTGTGACACGCATGGTGCATCTGGAAGTTCTCAGTAGAAGATAATTTGGAGAAAAATGAATACTCATTTCTTAATGCTCTCAGGAGGAGTACCGTCAACGACAACTTGCAATAATGCGCCAACATTTTCATTAAGTGCCAAATCCTCGAAAGCGCCACAAACACAACCCAGTGACGGACTTCCTAAGTTGCAACGGTATCGAGTGGAAAAACATAACTCTGCTATGCCTGTGCTCCTCTACTATGCCCCCGGGAGGACGGATTCTGTGAACGGTTGGTAATCAAACATGCCCTGTATAAGGCGATCGGGCGTGACTATTCTCCTACGATAGCTTAATAGCGTAGCCACGGAGATAGAGGGCACTCTGAGCACAAGGTCGCTCATTTAACCAGGAGACAGAATTGGAAGAACTCAGTTTGGTGAGACCGAGAGACCTTCTACAAAACAGAGTGAACGTCGTATTTCCATTCGAAAATGTGGAATGCGATCCAATCGATCAGACTACACAAATTCGATAGGAATTCCTACCTTAGACACAAGAAAACGAGCAGTGGAAGCTCTTCAATCATCTATCAAATTCACAAGACAATGCTCGAACGTGTGGCTAGGCTAATACCTAAGCGATCTGCAAGAACAGCGCAAAGTCCAAATGTCTGAAAATGGAGGAAATCCCACACTCTCTTGAGATGGAGCCATAGTTTTTCAAAAGACCAATTACTACCGCAAAGTGAATGGATACTAGCCCGCATAATCAACTTAAAACCATCCACAGATGGAATAATTGGGGAAGCGGAATTGATGACAGCCTCCAGAAGAATGATAAAAAGACCCATGAATCTTCTTGTACCAATGGAAATTGATATCAAAAATGAAAACGCTGAAGAACTCACCAAAAAACAAGAAGCGAACAACGAAGACATTTTTACAACCTGAGAGCGCGAAAAACTAGCGCAGTTATACCTACAACATCATCTATCAATAACCAAGTTGACTTATAGAGCACACGGGCCACAGTCGTAACAAACAATACAAGCTAAATCACTTAGTAGGCGAAAAAATAACAAAATTGCCAGTTATACCTATTTCAGTTGGGAGGGAGGTACCATTCGGCGGCGCGACGCTATTTGTTTACTCCTCTAAGGCTTAGCCCCCGATGGCGCGTATTTCGAATCTGCCACGTGATAGTAGTAGTCTAATAACTGCCACTGGGTCTTGAAAGAGCAGACGAACAGAGCGACGCGCCGCCGCGTGGTCCCCCACCTCGAACTAAAACACCGCAAAATTTACATTAAAAAAATAGAATGAACCGTCTGTTTTCACACTCACTGCACACTGATCGCAAGTTAATCCAAAACACCACATTAGTTCAGAATATCTACCATGTAAAAACCCGTAAATCGCGTTTTCGGTGCAGTTGCACTCGAATGCGATCCTTTTGGTCGAATAGAACATTCTAGAATTTTTTACTTCTCAGGGCCTGTACTCCTTCGTTCAGCGGCAATATTTCGAAACACCACTGTTCTTCGACGTCTCCATCGAGACTAATTAATTGCTCGTTTGGTGTCGCATTTATGGGCGAAGCACTGAAAGTGAGGCCCAGGATTCCGATTATGTCTCTACTGTGTAGTACGAAACATTTCGAACACATTTTCACACAACGATTTTGCAATCGAATTTGGACGAAAAAGTAATAGTAATAGTGCAAGATACTCACTGCCCTCAGTCTATGATACAATCTTGTTCGCCACTAAACTTCTTGTTCATCATATCGGTCGCCTTTGAACTTCTTACTGTAGATGTACAGAGCTATTGTTCTTACACTTTTCCGTGATATTCAGGAAAGTTTTTTTTTTTTAAATTCAAAAACTGACCCATAAATGAGTCTAGCGTTGATTGCAAAACCTATCTTTCATTGTTCATACTCTGGTGGTCCGAACTCAAGTACATATTTTGAGTTCGATCGTGCGATTACTTTCAGTCCAATCAATTTAGCGTGACATTAGTGGGATTCAAAATGTCAGTGGGTACCAGAATTTTCATTCATAACTGACTGTTTATTCTGGCACCTTCGTCGGTGTAGCTGTGTTTTGAATCGAGAGTGTAGATCAGCCTTATACTAGATTACGATCGCGGCAGAAAGATTACGAACGATTCGATTAGCCCATAAGATGGTTACTTGAGAAGCAAATGCGAGTTTTCTAATTCTTCAAGGAGTTCTCAAAAAAAAATCCTCCGAAACGATTGCGCACTACGCGAGGCGATTGACTCCAGGAAAAAATACCCTTTTTCAAGAAATAAGACACAATCCATTCTTTGCAGGTGGAAACGACGAACTCCGCCGCGCAAAATCGCAGTTGAAAGCACTTGGAGCGGCGCTTCCGCCCTTACCGACACCGGACAAGTTGTACGACGACATAATCCACCGTTGTGGTGATAAACTGCACAATATCGAACTTGCTGAACTATGTTAGCGCTGATATTACGCACTTTTTTTGAAAACAAGGATTCGTGAACGATTCTAGTGCGAGAAACTGAATTAAGGAAATAAGTGTTGAGAATTATTCTCTACGCTTGCCATCAGTGCGAAAACATCTTTCTGTCTTGAACTCTTCCGACCTATCGTGACCACGACAAAAACGGTTTCCGCGAAAGCATGGGTATCCCGCATGACCACCACCTAGGTTTACTGATCATGGGAAAAGTCTTCCACTCCTCACGCCACAGGCTGCCGTCGAAAGGATCGCGCAGGACTACGAAGAAACCATAAGGCATCTGTGAGGCATCACGCGGAACGTTCACTGCAGCATGAGCTCGTCAAGACGTCTCAGATGAACGTATCGGTGATACACTCAATGAAATCATGCATAATTTGGATCAAGTGCAAGAGAGACAGGCAACTCAGGACGATCATCTTTCAACGTTGAAGGCAGCAGAAGCTCAGCAAATCAAACACAGTGAAGAGACCGAACGATCGAGCTAAGCAGCGAAACACTCGAGAGGGCAGAATTCTCGGAATCACAAATGAAGATTCGCAAAACTATGAAGAGGAAAGCAATGAAGAAACGACCAACAAAAAAATGTGGTCGACACGACGAAGTCGAGGAAAATAACGAACGCGAAGAGCCCAAGGAATACGAGGAAAGCAACACTTTGAAAGAGATCGCTAACTCGGAAAGAGAACTCGACGAGGTCCACTATCGCATAAGACACCTTTGACAAAGCGAACATGTCAACGAAGGCCTTTCAAAGCAGGCTTCGTCGCCTCGGGAAAGAACCATGCCATGCAGTTTCCGCTACAAACCTGGAAATCATTACAGCAATCCATGCAGATAAATTACACCAGCCACAGAACGAAAAGTTTCTCTGGAAGCACGAGGGTCGCTGTACCATATGTCTGCAGTTGGGCTGCACTAAGGATTATTTTTTGTGAAAATTCCCAAAACGGTGCTATCACTGCAAGAAAACAGGGCACGCCTCAGCGATCTGAACACTCTTTGAGGAATCAGAAGGAGGTTTTTCCAAGAGGAACGATCTCGAGAACGTCGCAGAGCAAACGCTGAGGGCTAAGGATAAAGCCCCGTCGTAATTTTCAAAGAAATTTCTTTTAATAACGAAGCTTCCGTGAAATAATGTACTATAAACTTTCAAGAGTGCGGAGTATCGCAGACTCACGATGAGCTGATTGACGGTCAAATCGGCTAGTGATATCGACAACTGATTGATCGCGCGCCTAGAGGACGCTATAAAAGATGGAGTAAGGCAAGCCAAAGCAATATTTTTACGATATCTATTTTTTGCGGATCTTGCGATACCAATTCCTCTCCAACAACTTCCGAAATTGTTCTTAACTTGAATGTCATCTCAGGATTTCTACGGTTTGATCAATACGGTCACTTCAGCTATCTTTAGAATTGACTTCGTATTGTTACGAACGTTTTGAAGAGTTGTCATCTCAGTTGTTATGTTGTTGTTAAAACCGCCACTATTGTTGTTATGACCTTCAACCCACTCGCGACCGCGCGCGATTTTAAAAGACTGCCTGTTCGGACTAGCGCCGTGAGGCAATTGCGCAATGTCAGTCACTGGTGCCTGACATAATCCGAAGTGAGCATCATTGTGTCAGCCACCGGTGGCTGACACTGTCGGGAATGGGTAAGAAGCACTAAAGGTTCAATTATCCAAGTTTGAGTTTGAGGCAATCTACAAGCCCGCGTGACACACTACACACCTCACACGCTCGCACCCAACATACTACCACACAAACAACCGTTCAAGAGCACCGCACCCTACCGCTGCCCCCCCCCCGCCCCCGCCAACCGCCTCTTCGGCAGTGCATAATTACTAATACAGGAATATATAGTAACAAAAACCCTTCAAAAGCTCAGATACAATATCCCTCAGAAGAATCCTTCCCGGGAAAATCATGATTCTTTTTCACCCATAAATCATTGGCTTGAGACCCATAGTCCACGACAAGAATGAAAAAAAAACAAAAAATTGCATTTGTTTCGGCAAACAATTCGAGAAACCGGGGAGACTAGTAGGCGTCGAAATCTTGCCAGACATACAGTAGCGCTCAAAAGTCTTTGGCCAAACGATTTTTCGTCCGTAGCATTTATCTGCTCGATCAAATCAGTTCCAATTTTGAAATATTTAGGAGGCAACTGCAAAACCGGGGAGACTGGTACGCGTTCGAATTCCTGCCAGCCATATGTTACAAATCCTAGTGGCGGGAACTTGCTTCTCTCAATGCGGTCACTAATAACTGTTTTTGCCCTTTATACTTACTGTGCTAGCATCCTACACTTGTAACTTATCATATTCTGTCAATTGTTTTGTCTCCATTCTCCGAAACCGAACGCTTTCACATGATTTTTTCATTGCGTTGCCTGATAAGTAGGCGCCCCAAGGCGCAACTCTTTCCATGTCCCTTTGGTTCCGCCCGAATTACATTCAAAGGTCCATGGACTGGGTTTTCTTGAGTTTGTTTCTCTTCGCGAACCAAATCGCGCGCGAAATCCAAATGCGTGAAACTTTATGTGTTGTCTCTAGTGATCACATCTGACACATTCATGTTGGGGAAAGAACGCAAGAAGTTCCCGTGGAGGATTCCTCTGAAGAAGGTTCCATGAAGAGAACGAGTGTCGAAAAGGGGAAACTCACCTAGTGGAGAGGCAGGGGATCTCTTAAGGGTGGGAATCGACACGCAATTTGCAACGAAGGATTCGACTTCGATGATTTAGCATGTCCCACTCTTGGAGCACTTGGCACGACACGCCCACCTGTGATGAGTCGCATCACAGCGAAAATCGATGCGTCCCACTTCTTGTGTTCTAAGCCACTTTTCTCAATTTTTTTTCTTTCGCGTATCACTGACCATCTCCAACAGATTCCTGTGGAGTGCCTTTTCATTGTAAAATCCGCCTTCGGAGGAAGAGGCATCCTTCTCGCGAGATCCCACTCTATGAACAGTTGAAGGTCAGTTGCACAGAGCCAAAGGCGGGGCATGGATGAAGTGCGCCTGGGTGCGGCTACGTATAAGGCACGCAATGAAGGGATCCGGTTGAAGCGCTTAATTCCAGAGAATAGAGACAAAACAATCAATATGATTCGTTGTAGCAGAAGTTTGAGATGTTAGTGCAGTAAGCCAAAAGGTTTCTAGTGACGGCATTTAGAGAAGCAACTGAATTGTTGCAGCCGCCGCATTCGTGACAGATGCCCGGCGGGTATTTGAACGCACAACAGTCCTTCCGGGTTCTTGAATGGTCTACCTTAACTTTGACCAATGCAATCTTTCTATTCTTTTCATTCTTATCGTGGATGATGAGTCTCAAGTCAGTGAGGCTGAAATAGAATTATGATTTTTCCGAGGAGATTCCTTCAACTTTTGTTTAACGTACGGTTGGCCCCGAATGGAAGTTTTAACAGGTTAGTGACGACAAGTGAATCTCATATTTGCAGCAATTCTTCACCTGACAGTAAATATTCGCTCCCATTTCCAAGAGAAATGCCACATGCCGAAGATTCCGACGATGTCAACACTACAGGCGCCAAACAGTCGGTACCATTTGGAGCCTTAAAATTGCTTCATAAAAGCAGAAACATGGGATGTTTTGACTTGCACTCACTTTAAACACTTCCATGTGCTTCAACGTGTACCGTATATCATTGAGGGGATCACCTCCTTGGATGGTTTCCTTGTCTAGGACGTTCACGTGAGAGACTGCAAACAATGAACTCCAAATTATTTAATTCAAACTAATACCGTAGTGTCACATAATAATTGTCCCACCCCAATCGGCTCGACAAAACGCGTCCTTGCTTGGAGGTATTGGACACCTGCAGGCTAGCAGCTCAACGACGAGGACCATGGTTAACGGAATACTTCTCATTCTGAATTTTGTCATTTCTCGTCTTCTCAACCGCAAAACAAATCAAACATAACACGTATGATCACTGCCAACTGAACAAAGGTGCTGCAAAGTAGTAAAACAAGTAAGTCAGAGATTTCTTAAAAGGCACATAATCAGTCAAAACCGAAGCAGAATGGAGTAGGATATTTGCTGACATAGAATAAGAAGTACATAGATACAGAGCGAGATAAGCTCGTGTAATCTGTCAAATGAAGCAAGAGAGACCCTGTGGATTGAAGCGCTTACGTAGTTGCGGTTATGGCTACAATGATACCGAATGTAGAATGAAATCTATGCTTTCAAATGCCAGAAGGTGAGAATCCACGCAACTCCTACCAAAATTAAAACTTTCTTGAAACTCCCACTACATCTTTTCTCTTGACCAGATCAGTAGGATTATTTTGCCCAGAAAGGGGCAATTTATACATTGTCATTCTCAAGGATCCGATGCTGAAACGAGGTTGGTGCCGAGTTCAGTGCCGAATTATCGAATGCGTGGTTGTGTTCTACCAAAAGCAGTGCATTCGGCTTTTATCAGGTGCTGAAGACGCTGTCAATGTTCCAACTTCTCTCCTCGCAGAACCTCGGCATTGTTGTGATTATGATGTTATTCTTCTGCCATTGAGGTTGTAATCATTCATCTTTCATAATTAAGCTGGAGTGGAGCTACTCTACACTTGCGGTGGTGGGCTGTGCCTTTGAGGACGACGATCTCGTCGCAACGTCAGGCCACTAATAGTACATAGGAGTTCCAACTAACAACCTTGTTGGCAGAAGAATAATGACATGAGCACTGACTGACAACGGTTTTGGATTGTAAGTTCTTAATTATGGGGAATAAATAAGGAACAAATAATAAGGAACAGCTGAACCAAAGGGAAGTACTTGACACTTTTTCTATCTTTGGTCACATAATGAAATCCCTTGGATGATAATCATATGATACCATTATGAGGATGACTCAATTCTTGTTCAAGTCAAAAAAGGGGAAAGTCAACGCGAGCATATTTGCGGCCTGATTAGCTATCATCATTGAAGACCGTGGATGGAAAAATTGTTCGACGAAAGCGGAATCCGATCCGATGTATGATACATACATTCTAAATTCATCCTAATGTTTCCGTCAATCTTACAGACAGAAAAACATATTCCGGGGAAGACAAGCGGAGAACAATCAAATGAAAAATAACATGAAACATAAAATAATAAATAATAAACAAATATAAATAAACAAACAAATACATAAAATAATAAATAATAAATAATAGATAACATAAAATAATAAGTTCGAAAGCCCAATCAAAAATTTTCAATCAACATATCTCTTATGATTTTGCTGTCACGGAGCCTCATGTCGTTCAAAATGTTTATACATTTTGAGACTCCAAAAGTTTTGTTACCAAGACCAAAACACAAAAGGATTCCCGAAAAGAGATTCAAAAATGTTTATTTATATATTGGGTGATACGTCGTCCTGAAAATGTTTAAGGGCATGGGTGGGTAGGTTGACCAGTTTCCCCTTCAAGCCGACCACAGGAGTGGTAAGTCCTATTAAATGGAAGCGGTGCAGGGTGAGCTGGTTAAAACTTTCAAAATACTTACTACCTTACTAATCTGAAATATTTCAGGTCAGAGGAAGGTACTACACACCAAACAATTGCCTGCGTTTAAAGATAAACACTTTTGAATTCCTTTTTGGGAATACTTTTGTGTTTTGATTTTGCTAATAAAACTTTTGAAGTCTAAAATTGTATAATTATGTAGATTAACTTATTTCTGTACGAGGTGAGTTATCCGGTGACACACTCATTCGCTGTTACGATGGAAGGGACAGCACCATAGATTAGGTTCACATACTGATTCTGCCAAAATGGTGCAGGTCCGGTGTCTAATGTTCGATGCCACCTATCCCCGAGCTGAGCAAGCACTAGCTGTAGCTTCGTGTTAGCTTTAGTTCGACGGTTCAGGGGCGCAACCAAAGATCCCCATACTCACGGACATTAAACGAAATGTGTTGATCAAAGAATGATCCAGGAGTGCCAAAAAAAACTAGAAATTTAGAGGACTCTGTTTACGTCAGTCTTAAGCGAAATAATTCAGACTTTGCAGCCTTCAATGGATTTATTTAACACATAGACAGTTCATTGATCATTCATGCTTCAAACAGAGAGAGAACTCCTAAATTAGCATTTAAAGTTCGAAATCTGTTCGTGGAATTCCTTCGAAACATCTTTCCACTCCATGACAATTCCAAAAAAGTTATCGTTCGGATCATCAGGGGATATCTGGCCACAGGATGCTGTATGAAGCATGCCCTCGTTGTAGCTTCCTAAACTTTTTTGATCACAAACTTGTTCTGGACCACTTATAAACTGAAAACGCTGTGATCTTCAGAAGCTAAATATTTTTCCAATTAAAGTAGCCCTCTCATGAATTTCACAAACATTTGGAAGTCCGTGTCCTTCCAGAAAAGTCTGCGTTATTTGAGACCCACGAGTTCAAGCTCAAATTGGTCCTCGACGGATAATGGTCCATTATGAGGCTATTGGAAGCGCTGGCCGGGGAGCAGTCTTGCATTGTGAATGTACAGTTTCTAGCAAGATATCCATTAGCTTACCGATCTAAGTACTTTAATCGCTGCTTCGGAATGTAGCGAATACGGAAGACCTCCTTGAGCTCGACGGCCACGACAGATGACGTTATATTTCGAAGACGGTGAAAGCAATGGCGGATGACCTGCATCTGCTTATGGAGGGACATCTAGGGAATATTATGCCGTTAACTCCCATCGACAGCGGCACCCTGGGGGACGAAAAGTTTGGTGATGTGTTCCATGGGGAAATTCTCTTTTTTTACCACCCCTACACATTCATAGGCTGTCAACGACACCGCGGAATACAGGTAAAACTTCCATAAAGGCGCTCTTGGGATTACGATTGTAAGTCGATTAGTGCCACATTTCGGATGGCTTATGGATTTCAGCACTTCACGCTTCACCTTTTCGGCACAGGTATGAGAACACCACTCAACAACTAGCTTTCACGCTGACACCAAAGACGAAATATTCTGTGGAAAATGCCATGCTCATGAGAGCTATCTCGATTATGTATATGGATGTACCCCTTGAATAGGAAGTGAAACCTACCGCTCAGAAGATATTCCTTGCCAATATCCAGAGTTACACCGCAGGCGGCTGACGAGGATGATGTGGAAATGGTTTGCGATAGCGAGCTGTTTCCTTCCGGTTTCTTGAAGAAAAATGAATTAGGTCTTTTGAGACTTTCAATTATTGACTTCCGTCTTTATTTTGTTTGAGTGGATAAGACCAATCCATTTTAATTCAACAAATCGAAAGATGTACTAACCTTCAAGACTTCAACGTGTGCGACCGTATACAGCAAGCGACTTAGCTCTGCTTCATTCGAAGAAGTGGATGAGCCCGTCACGTTGACATGGGATACTGTAACGTACCAAATTAGCACGAAACCGATAGAGACTGGTCATCTGTCAAATGAACATTTCAGCTGTGATGCTTTCAACAATATTCGAAAACTACCAGTCTTTTTTACAGAAAATCTCATCTGAGAAATACTTGAGTAAAGCCTTTAGAATTTTTGTAGAGAATGAAGCTAGAATCAATACCTACTAAACTCTAACCCCAGTCAGCATTGCAGAAGGCTTCATTG
>KZ347104.1:37666-47675 GCA_002352805.1 Teladorsagia circumcincta | reverse complement strand
TGACCGTGCCTATGTGGTCCATTCAGTGGAAAGTAGGAAGGAATGAGTAGATTAAAGCAGCACAAACGTGCTCAAGTCTTAGTATTTTACTGGAAATTCTTTCCCATCGTTAGTGGTTCCAGAAAGGTGAAGATTGAAGAATGAAGAAGTGAATGGCAAGCATTAGATTACATTTGGGACGGAAGCTCAAATTTTGCACCTTCCACTATTTCTTGTTGAGTTGTCTGCAGAGTATTACGCACAGCCAGCGTTTTGGTTGTGAATATCTCGATAATGCGTAAAAGTAAAATATGGGAAAATATCATAAATCTAGCCTCTCACTTCAGGTCATTTGGGGATGAACTTCCATACGAATTAATTTGTCGCTGCTAAAATTTCGCTTTTTCCGTACGCTGTGATGCTGGATAATTTTCTAAGAGATTGGGCTGCAGCAGCTCAGAAATTTTCCTCAGATAAGGGTAGCACTGCTCTGCCAAATAAAGCGTTGTTCTTGATATCTTGTTTTTTTGGCAGATACAAAGTCTGCACTTGGTAGCAGCTCTCCGTGTAAGATCTCTCCTGTCTAAAGTATTGCGGCGAAGAGTTTAGGCCAAGCCGTCAGCTCCTTCTTACTCACATCGCGAGCGCTTTTTCTAATCCGTGTCACTGTCTTAATAGCGGCTTCATTTAGCGTTCCTTTGTCAGGTGACTCCACTACACCGCGATAGCTTCCTTAACAGCTTCTTATTGCATTTTTCTGAGTTTCTGTTCTCTCAACATCGGCAAAATCTGCCTTGTGTCTGTGTCCTTGTGCAAAATTCTACAATAACGATGAAATAGCTCTTTGCTTCCCTGCAGATATTACTTGCAAGCAAGTAATGTCTGCAGGAAAGCACTTCATCGCTTCAGTCACTACGTCTCAACATATTATCTGTGCAATTCTAATCATAGCACTAGTCCTACAATGATCTCAAAAACTGTAAGTTGTTGCTAATGCTTAATAGATTGACTCGCTGAGAATCTTGATAGGAACCAGAGATTCTAGAATTCATCTCAAAGCGGTGCGAATTGGCAATTACACCAGATGTTTGATATAAGAGTTAGAGTATAAGTGCGAACGGCGAGGAATACGGATTGAGTTGATCACGAGAAAATGAGCCAAAATAGTGTTCACATTTGACTAGTCTTGTAAGATCCCCATTATCAGTGCACCACTTTGAATCACCATGGCCCTAATAATTGGTAGGCGAGTGAGGCCTAACGTTCCTTTTTCGTAGTGGCTCCTCGCTTGGGAGTATTCGCAAACTTGGTTGGACTCAATCGGCATTGTCGGTAAGGCAATGCCCTCTAGGTGACAATCGATAAGCATGGAGCGGATTTTTTGATGGAATTCCCGCGTTTGAAGCTAATCCCTGATAAGCGATATTGCCTCAGTCAAAAATCGTTTTCGAATCCGATAGTCCGTAGATAATCGAATCCTTCGTCCCCAGTGAAAGCGAACATAGTATTCAGACATAAAAACCTATATGAAGCAATCGAGACCATGAAACCGAACCTCCATAGAAATTGACTGCCTTATGCTAAGAATGGAAATAAAGCCAGTCATGTGTGTTAGACAAATCACCAGCACAAAAAATGAGCACATAGGCAAAATTTTCTGCTGACACAGCTTTTGCTTTGGAATAGACATATCACAAAAAGGCAGTAATACAAGAGCGGACAGAAGTGTTTGAAACGAATTTGCATGCATTATTTGATCACTCTTGAAAAGCTCCTCTCTCATACTGAAATGATCTGTCTTTTCGCGTTTTCAAATTCTTGAATCCCAAGGACTAATGATTCTGGGAAAGAAAAAGATTCATCTGAAGACGAAGTCATTTTTGATGTAATAGTACAGTAACGCAAGAAAAATCGTTCCGGCGAACAATTTTGACCGCTACTGTAGCTTCTGACTGCTACATTTTCAAGCAGAAAACAGAAATGAACATGTCACTTATTACTCGATCTTCTTGTGTTTCTTTTTATTTCCACTTCTATGGTGGAACCCTGATGTAGGAGTATGGTATTTTGAGCGGATGTTTCACCTCTGAATGCAACTTGCTATGAAGTATTCAAAGCTGTGGTAGTGATTGCACTATTTTCAGCGCTTCCATTGTTTATCAATATCGAGCTTGGGAAACCTCTATGCAGAAGCTGCACCTCCTTTCCGAGTGAGAACGTTTAACGTGGACACGAAAGCCACCATTCGCTCACTTTTCCGAATGCTAAACCTTCGGCAAATATTCCTCATTAATGTGAAAACAAAAATGTTCGAGACAAAAAAATGTGACCTTATCACACATCACTGATAGAAGCTGATAAGGAGGGTGCGGCTAATACCAATTTTGGTGCGCCTTTCGCACTGATAGTGACACGTTGGCTCTTGCAAGAAATGTGTGGGGTCAGATGAGAGACGAGACGTAATTGATAGAAAGTGGTAACGACTAATATGGACTAATGAGTGTCGTTAGAGTGCTAGCGATCACCATTTTCGAAATTATGATAAGTCGCTCACATTTGTAAATGGTTGACTTGACACAAATTTGATGATGGATGACAAGAAGTGGTAATGATTGATAGTGGCAAAAGTGATGTCAACTGAGTGGGCATTTGGGCTGAATTAGGTCTTCAGCAAATCATGTTAAATTCCTAATCTTTCTCAAGAGAAGCAGAATATATCCAACAAGTGAAAATTCATTTACAAGGGGGGCACTCCATAGTATATAATCCTTAGTCTAGGGAGCACTCCTTTGCGCTTTCTAAGGCTAAGGATAAGATATTATGTGAACGACTCATTCAAACAATTTTTTGATGAGAGTCATTCTATTATATTAGGTCGGTCCATAAGTCTTGCAACAAATTACATTTGATGCCAGAAAATCTTTTGGTGATGTGCGAAATTTTTGCAACATATTTGCTGAGGTAGCATCACCTTTTGCAATTCCAGCCAACCGACCAGCTCGCTCTCTCGCTACTTGGTAAAGCTATTACACCGATTTCACCGAAAGCTCTTCGTGCCCTCAATTTTTTACGAGTACCGCTCGGAAAGCCCTGCAAGTCATGCCACACCAAGGATTGACCAGTTATGGACGAGAGCACGCCCTCTCCATCCGCGGTACACCGGCGCTCAATCTGCTCAGCTTTGACTTTTTTTTATCTAACGATGATCCACACTCCAACCACCCGCTGACTGGCAGTCACGAAGCTCTAACTGACTCTATTGAAAAGGGATCTGGGTGGACTATCGATCATTTGCCAGAGCGATTCTGATGTGACAAGGAGACAGTCCGGAAATATGGAGTTAGGATCCCACATGCAAGTAACCCGGATCAGCTCCGAACACGATCCGACATCGACATGTTTAAGACGACTTGCTATGGTTTCTCTCATTGACCATCCATCGCATTGCAGTTGATGAGGAGAGGCTATAGTGTGTTAACAAATAAACAAGCGGCGATGGCCTAGCTCAAACGCTTTGGGAGTTCTGACTGCTGAAGTTCAACCTCGTGCAAGTCAGGCCTTACCTGATTTTTACTGGAACACGAGAGGAGTTGAGCTCTGGAAACTCCTATACGGAGATGTCACAGTCAACAGGGGAGTCGACCCTCCACAGCTCGATTGCAACACATTGACCATGAATGAAAAACAAGACAAAGTATACTCTTTCGCGAAATTGTTGAAAAACCCATTGCTGAGAAAACCCAGAGAAATTTGAGGACTCTCGGCCAAAGAGTTTTTATCCACGTTATAGCGCTGACCTCGTGCTACCAAATGCCCACTACCTTCCCTCTCGAGACAACCTTCTCGAGAAAAAATCTTATTGTTACCATCATGATGTCGACGTCAACATCCAATCTTTCTTCAATCAGCATTTCACAGTGTTCCACAAGAGAGGCATGAAACAGCTTCAATTGAGTTAGCAATAAGTTGTAGATATTGATGCAGTGTATCATGCTGGATGAATGGAAAAAAAGGTAACAAAAATATCAAAATCAAAATCGTGTCAGTTTGTTGCAAGACTTATGGACCGACCTAATATGTCCTTCATTCCACCCCTGCTGCCATATACTATCCAACTTCCTGCACCTGGAGCTCCTCCCTTAGGCCTGGGTGAAGCTCTCCATTCACCTAGTTTGGAACCTTTTCCTTGAAGCATTGCAGGCGAATAGTGTAGGCCCTCAAGAGTACCCCTGCAGTACACCGGTACTTATCAGAAGTTCACTTGATCGATTACGTGTCTCGCGCTCTCATTCTTATCTCAAGTATTGAAGGACACAGTAGAGTGCCTCCACTCAATGGGCTTTCACCAATCGACCACTAAATTGTTCGGATTTCTTAGTAATTGTGAATGCTAATCAGGTATAAGTATTAGCTGATCAGGTATTGTAATTGTTTATTGCACAGGTTATTACCCATGCTAAAAAATTAAACAAAAAAAGTCAAAAACCCAGAAGTAATGAAAGAAACTGTTCAGAGGAACATCTAAAATCACAAGCTAAGTCCCACAACTGAGGGAAAGGTAAATGAAAAACAGAGAGAACATAACAAATTAGGCTACGATGTGAAGAACTTTCCTAAAGCTTTCATGAAGAACTTGATTTTTCCGTTGGAATATCTAACCTAAGCAGCCTAGTGAAGTCAGAACCAGCTCTTTCAACAAAGAAGTGGTGTCTGTCGTTACGCTCAGCCTTACCAATTAGAAATTTGCACCATAGAAAATCTCAGTGAAGGTTATCAAATAAATTTGTTTTCCTTCTGAGCGCTAAAGTTTCAGGATTGAGGTTAACATTCCGAGTTATTTCAGGAGGGACCTAATCATATAATACTTGGGATGGATCCACCTCAGAAGAAGTTTTCGAGTTAAATTGTCATGAGCTCTCTCCAATTTTTGATAACTTTCACTTTGTGCGGATATATGACGGTCTCTAATTCATACAGTGGTCCGACATAAGTTCTATAAGCTCTGAGCAGAGCAGAGAGCTCTCGGCTGTCAAAGCTCTGAGCTGATTAAACGTGAGAGTAGTTACTTTAGAGGATGTCTTCGAACATTGTTCATCGAAGCTCAGATCGCTACGAGGAAACCCTGGATCTCTACTTTCACTCACCACCTCTAACTGAACGTCACCGATTGATTATGAGGGATCAACAACAACTTAACCTTAGTGTTCTCAGAAGAAATGAGCAAATTCCACTAGCTGCCCAGCTGTTGATATCAACAATGGCCTTCCGTAGCAATCCTTTGTCAGAACTAGAGGAGACAGGGGGGTTAAACTCATACGCAAATGCAACACATTAAACTCTCCGAGAAACACCTAGTTTCGGCAATCGAAGAGATATCAAGAAGTGAAGATATCAAAGAGAATGGGAGATAGAACACCATCTTGTGGTACACCGCTGGATACTGGCATAAGTTCGGAACACACACCATTAACCAGAACTAAGGATCGATCACTAAGGAAGCCTTCAACCCAAGCCCCAATCCTAGGATGAATACCTACCAACGACTGCTTATAGATAAGTTGGGGATGAGAGACTATCAAATGCTTTGCGAAGTCCAAGTGAACAACCTCAGCTCCTTGAAAATCATCTAGGTATGCTGCCAAGAAATTTAGCGATTGCAGCGTTGCAGTAACGGTGAATTTGCCTTTCTGAAAGCCATGCTGGCAATCAGAGGTGATACTGAATTCATCCAGATGATGAACAATCTTTTGCTTCGAAGCTTTTCAAGACAACCTAGCGAAGGTTGAAGTTATGCTTGCCGGTCTGTAATTATGCGGGCACGAGGTGGGTTCTTCTGGAATAGGAGTCACCAGTGAAACACGTTACTTCGCAATCACCTCGGATCATTTGTTAGACAACCTTGCTCATCCAGAAAAAAAACTGCATTCTTCCCTTTCCTGAGTTCAGAATTGAGAGATCTGTAGAGGTCATTCTTATTACTGGAATAAATTATCTTTTCCTCAAAGTACCAACAAAACTTAATCAGACTTTTTCCAAAAGTAAAAGTGGATTTTCTGTAAGCTTTCTAATCACTTTGGCTAACGCTGTCCATGGCCTCTTCCCATGCCACTCTCTTTTTGCGGTTTAGCCTATCGATGTGGCTGGGTATAACCATCCGTCTTGTTCGATGCAGTATGAGAAGGACAAAAACTCGCAGTATCTTTTGCAGATGTCTCACCGCTAGCTAACCTAGATCGTTGAAATTTGACACAAATATAGAAAGGAATATTGCGGTATAGTACAGAGGGTTACTGACAGATACGAGCAATGGGACCATGGAAAAGACATTTTTCTCCAGAAACAAGGCCTAAAGCGGTCGATGGGTGCGGCTATCCCAACTCGTGTTAAACAGAGAGAGGAGCTGATTTTTGTTGGTGCGTATGAACACTACGGACTGCAAAGCGTGCTTCGCTATGCGCTTCCGTACTGGCCACAAGATTTTTCAAGAGCTTCGTGAGCAAGCGCTCTATTCCTCGAACACCGCGATTGACAACTACTGGGCACTTGCTGGCACATAAGGGTGCGCTACAATAGCTCTACTAAATCCACGCCACACGCGCTCCATGGGATTTGACTCGGGGAAGCGGACAGGCTCCAGCAATGGCCAGAGATCCTAGCGTTCCAAGAGTTTCCCACCTAGGCTGCTCGATGCGTTCGCCCATTGTTCTCCATACTAATGAAATTGAGATCAAACGCACCGCTGAAAAGATACACATAAGAGAGAACAGCGTCACAATAACGTCGACCAGGAAGCATTCCTTGATCATGAGTTGGGATGTCGGTACGCCACTGCAACTTTATGCCTCCCCACATCATGTCGAATGAACTATCAAAACAATCATGTTTAATGATGGTCCTGGATGCATTACATGTCCTCATTCTCGCCATAAGTTTACAAGTTCAGAACCACAACCCGTACTCAATGGGCTCTAATTTGAGAAGAGCACGCGTTCCTCCAATGGTAGCTGTTTCCGATTTCTCGGAATTTTTCAAATCTTTCCGCCGACACGCGGGTTTCAAAGAAACATCAGGTGCTGTTGGTCGGACAGAGAGGCCATTTGTATGCGGTCACTGTGCCACTGTTCAAGCCTGGATTACATGCCTCACTATCCCGATAAATAATTTTGCAACTGCAGTCTGCGAGTGACGTGGGTTCATTCTTGCCTGTTGCGAAGCGTAGCAATCGCCTGCTGCGGGTGTCCGTGATTCACCATCTCCATCTCTATAGGCACCAGTGGCTGTGGTCCCCATCATGCACGCAGAAACATGTTGTGAGCAACACCCTGCTCTTGAACACATCTTCTCTTTTTTCTCTCTTTCTCAGCGATTCTACCTCGCGTGAAGTCGTGCTAGTGTTTTTCCAAGACTTGCTGTAACCAAGAACATCACTATATTCCACAAAGCCTTGGCGTACCGCGCGATGTCAAAGGTCCATTACAGAGTGCATGATTGCAAGAGATTTAGTATCATCCTCTTCGGGATATGCCTGAGCTCTCTTCCAACTGAGAAGTAATTTAGAAGTAAACGGTGGCATGATCGCTATTCACGATCGGTGTCTTAACAGCAACATCTTTAATAAGTCCTACTAGTAATACTACTACTAATAATACTCCTATTTAATAAGTCTCTACTAGATAGATGCAAGATCTAAAATATTGGCGCCATGCGTCCCCCCTGAAACCAACTGATGCAAGTTAATATTATCACTCAACTCGATGAATCGACATGAAGTGAGGCTAGCGGGACAAAAGTTCGTATGAGAAGACCACGAAATTTCGGGGAAGTTAAAATCACCAATCACAGGAAATACACTGGTGTGCAAAACTTAGGAACGGAAGTAACTTTCTCATGATTTCTGGTTGCTAGGTCAACAAATTTAGCACATACATGGGAGTATATGTTGCGACACAGTGTAGAGAGCTCGTAGCAGAAAAGCGCAACGGGGCGTCTAGAAAAGACTTTTTCGTCGAATACCCTGTCAGAAGTGATCGGTGGGTGAGGCTACTTCAACTTATAGCAGACATTCAACAGAGAGGAACTGGTTCATGATGGGGGGTTTATAAATACTACGGACTGTAAAGCATGCATGTGCTCCTATGCTGGCCTTAAGGTTGGTCAAGAGTTCTTATGGAGAAGCGATCCATTCCTTGAAAACCACAGTTGACAGCTGCTGGACATTTGTTGGCACATGGGGATGCGCTTCAATAGCTCTCCTAAATCCACGCCACACGCGCTCCATAAGATTTGAGCAGGGGAAGCGGTCAGACTTCACCAGTCGCCGTGAATCCTCCCTCTCCAAAAGTTTTCCACCTGTGCTGCTCGATGCTCTCCCACCTTGTCCTTCATATGATTGAAGCCGAGACTAAGGATGCCCGCAAGAAGATGCACATGAGTGAGGAGTACAGCGCCACAATAACATCAATCAGAAAGCCTCCCACGATTACGAGTTGTGAGGTCGGAACGTCGCTGCAACTTCGTGCCCACCCACACCATATCGAATGGATCATGTTCAAGGGTGGTTCTGAATGCATTACATGTTCTTATTCTCGCCCTAGGTTGGTCAGTCCAGAATCACAACCCATACTCAATTTGCTCTAATCCGAGGAGAGCGGGCGTTCCTCCAAATTGATAACCATTTTGAATTTCTCGGAATTTAGCGAATCTTCCCGCCAACACGCGGGTTTCACAAAAAAATCAGGTATGTTGGTTGGACAGAGGGGCCATCTCTATGCGGTCACTGTGCCACTGCTCAAACCATGACTACATGCCTATCGATCCCGATAAATGATTTTGCAGCTGCAGTCTGCTACCGACGTGGGTTCATTCTTGCCTGTTGTAAAGAGTAGCAGTCGACTGCTGATGCGGTAGTACGTGATCCACAACCTCCTCCTCTGTGGGCAGCAAGGGTGCGGTCCATATTGTTTCCCGTGCGCACAAATCAATGCTGTGAGCAACAATAACCTCGTGGACACATCTTCCCTCTTCCAGTTTCCCAGTGATTCCTCCTCACGCGGAGTCATGCTAATGTCGACTCCGAAACCCATTATAATCAGAAACACCATAATATTCCACAATGCCTTTGTCCTAGTCAGTACACTCATTCTTCTTCTGTTCCGCCAACCCTCTTGTACTACGCAGCCGGTTCTTTCTGGCTCCCGGTTCAGGCGTACCGCGCGATGTATAAGGTCCAAAACACAGGTCATGACTGGAAAACCTTTAGCATCATGCTCGCAAAATTTCATCCAGTTCCATTGCATTGTTGAAAAGTTATGCCACCGAATCTGTTTCGTCCCTATGTTTTGCACACCAGTGTATTACATATTTTTATCAGCTACCGAGTCTTCGAAAGCTTTTAAGTGCTGTTCGAAAGCAGAAAACGCGCCTGATGGAGATCGACAAACAAGCACAATCCTAATTATAGAACGCCTATATCCAACTCAGTGCATATGAGTTCGACAAGCTAAGCTTTGACAACTGACTCCCTGAAAATTAAAGCGTGTAATGTACATTTTTCAAACAGTTCTGATGCGTCTATCGCATCTATTAATAACAAACTGTAAAAAAAAAGATAAATAAGGACAAGGCTAAATAAGGATTCACTACTAATTACTTCAGAGAGCCATTTCTCGGTTAGCGCTATAATGTCGTAGTTACCAAAATGAACCATGTGTTCGAGTTCGGTAAGGTTTCTAGGAACAGTTAGACAATTGACGCTGACAAAGAACTAGGTGAATTCAGCGGAATGTGCATGGTATTCATGTTACGATTGGAAGCGAACGTACAATTGTTGTGATCGCTTGAAGCAGCACCGCCAACTGTAGCCAGATTGACCTACCACTCGTTTGAAATTTCAGAAATTCAGCATGTATAAGTTTTAAATCATTACTAACAGCAAGGACATCTTTTGACTGTTGAGCTATCTCATTTCAGGAGTAATGCTGAATATTTATAGAGTTATGAGAAGACCAGCTTTCCATTAATTACCGCGCGC
>KZ347103.1:29932-52928 GCA_002352805.1 Teladorsagia circumcincta | reverse complement strand
CGCTTTCTGTGTTGGTAAATAAACAAAGATTCCCGAGAAGGTCGTCGACCCTGTTGTGTGAGTAGGTACACAGTACACTTGGAGATCAAACAAAAAACATATTTCTGCAAAGAAGTCAGAACAATCTTGGCCACAATTTGCAGCGAAATGTCGAATAGAGTGGAGTTTACAGTTACTGGTAATAAAGTAAATTTTATGAAGAAGAAACTTGCGGGTAACTCAAATCTGTTACTGGTTTAGTTCGACTGGATACAAAACGAATAGAAACACGAGTGAGACCTTGCTATCCCATGTTCGAAAACACGCTCGTTTTTCAACAATCGCCCATTCGACTGGCGCGGTTAGAGGTGACTGCGAAGTATCAGCCACGTAGTGGCTGATATTGCAGTTGAAGACACGCTCCAAAATTAGGCATGTTGACCTGTTGAGTCCCCGATCTTGGTAGACAGAGGTACAAACATTGATTACGTGACCCTTTGCCCTTCAATGTGCGCGATAAGGGCGCTAGAAGTTGCTTCACCCGCCATCCACACCTTTCTTCGCAAGCCCTGTCAGCTGCTCCTTTGGCGCCGCGAGGAGAGGGCGGCGAGAGTCGTCATTGAAATTGGAGCAACTAGAGCTGGCCGTTATTCGAACTCGTTCAAATACGCTCCTCCTTCATTTATAGGATGCTGGAGAAGAAGGGTGACTACTCAGAGCATTTTTGAGGGTCTCTTTTGCTCCCTTTTCTCTCACACTGTACTCGCTACCTCCAGCTTTATCAACGCTCTTACACAGCCCTTTTATCCCGAGTCTTGCGTCGAAATGTTTGAATCACCTAGGGGCTCCTGTAGCCGCTACTCGTTGGCCTAGATCTCAAGCTCCCTTTTGGCGTGAGCATACTTCCCAAAATGAGCATCTAGCTTATCGTACTCTCCTCCTTCAAGTGCGCACCACTACATCGAAAATATGTTTCACTGTTATCTGAGGGAAAGGCGCAAATCTAATCTTTGACAGTGACTTCCACATGTTACTGGTAAGGTGGTCTTTTGTCAGAGGATTGCCTATGACACGGCGTTTCATTACAGATAGTTCACTTCGAAACAACTGAGTATGGATGCCATTATCAGGTATGCAAGATACCACAAATGCCAACAATAAACGTGTTGACTTGCGTCTTCAACAATCCGTAAGTTGAGTCTTGCTGATGAATTGCTAGCGTGAGTGTGATTGTTATGGTAGCTGCGCTCTCCTGATTTTTCATGGCCATCTATGTACCCGCGATACGCAATCATTCTTGTGCACCCGCCATACTGAAAGGTTAAATCATTCGATCAAACGTGACCAAGCCTGTAAAGGGCGTCGGTTGCCAATAGCTGACACTGTCCTCCAGCAGTTCCTAGTTGATGCTGGCACCGAAGACGGATCTCACGTTCGGTATCGCACCATTCCCGTCGCTTTTTCCAGTTTTTGCTGAATCGGAAATGACGCTGCTCTATTGGTGCAGTTTTCGCGAGCGCTAAAATCATGGATCATGTCCGTAAATACAGGGTGGCTACAAAGTATAGTCCGGTGTTTATTTGCATGTAACGAAATGAATAAGATGCAGTTCTTTATTAAGTTTCGTCAAATGGTAAGACCTAGATATAGGACCATTCACTCAAGGTACTATTCAAAATGGTTGTCTTTGGCCGGAATACAAGCTTCCAATCCATTCTCTTGGTAAAGGCTTGGTGGGTCGCAGGTTATTAACATCATGTCCGGCCATTCCCTCTGAAGCGCTGCTTTCAGACTATCTAAACTGCTGCGGGAAGAAGAAGGCACTTCCCGCTGTAAATAGCTCCGAACGGAATAGTCCATTGGGTTAAGGTCTGTGGAGTTAGATGGCCACATATTTTTATCCCAGAATCCAGGAAAATGACGACGGCAGAAGTGAATCGTAAATTTCAACCCATGCGCTGGCGCCCAGTTTTGTTGTAAAATAAAATTTCGCCCTCCAAAGTGTTTATGTACCCAGGGCGTCAGAGTGTCCCTCAAAATGGCATTCTAGTAGGCTTCCGAGTTAATTTTAGTGTTTTTATCAACAGAAACGAGAGGCGTCCTGCCTTCTGATGTTATTCCAGCCCGAAGCATCACGATTTTGGAAGCAGGCTCGTGCTTTTCACCCGTCGTTTCCTGGGGTTTTCTGAAGGACTAAGCACGTGGCGCTGTTTTGGCTGTTTGCGCGACCTCGACCGTGAAGATTTTCTCGTCAGTCCAGATGATGTCTGAGTGGCGGCCCGCAAGAACTGCTGAAATAGGCTTCTTACATTTATTCAGTCTTTTTTCTTGGCAGCTTTGGAGGACTTCTTCGTGAGATATGCAGATCCGGAGCGATTTTGTTTATATATACCTCATCGTTGCGCAAGATCCTTTTCTTGATCCTCTTACAAATCTACGGAACATTAACAGTTCATGGTCGGCGCGTTTTTGGTAGTGGTAGGTAGAGTTCTCGCTCCCTGTATTGAGCCACAACTTTGCTCACCGTCTGTCGTTGATATGCAGCCATTGCGATCTCCGGCAGAGCATTCTTGCTCCACGAAATTGCGCTGGAGCGCAATGAGGAGACGGTCGCATTTCTTTGAACTATTTGTACTTACGGGCGCGATAATTCGGCATTTGTGCAAGGCTCACATGCTCTTCAGAGCATATATTACATACTTGACACACGGATTTGCAGATTAGAAATTGGCCCTCCTTTGTGGCCACCCTGTATAAAAGTCGATCACCGCTTTTAGAAAAATTGAATAGAAATCTTTTATGGCGCTTCAAATTGAATTCCGAAACTGGTAAAATTTCCTCTAAACCTAGTTAAACTGATAAGGTAAGATAGTTGGCTTTCTTCCATTGATTTCTGTTCCATGAACTGACGACGGGGAGCTCTCCTCCATGCTCACGTTTTCTTAGAGACGTTCCGGGCTCAAATCCTCCTCCAAGTCAGATGTTTTGAAAATACAAGTTCTAAATAATTTGCACCATATATCCTTATCACCAGCAAGCATGCACAAGTAACCCACATGTTTGGGCGAACGGAGAGGGAAGAATGGATGCCAAATCTTAGGTACACTCTGAGAGGAATAGTAAAACTAGCGGGTACAAATAGCAAAATTGCATTAAGCGCATAACCTTCGTTCACTTGATGGAAGTGTTCGCGGCAACTTTCATGGGACGATAAGGAAAGCGACGTAGTGGATCAAGTAGGGGTCCTATCAATGAAGCAATAAGCGACGCTTCAGGTGCATCAACGGCGGGATGAGACGCGAAATTCCAGGTAACAGTTTACAGTCCATATCCCACCGTCAGGGTAGGCGTGTAAGCGGAAGTGACGTGGCTGCTGCAGCACTTGATAGAAATTGCGCGGATAAGCTGATTCCAACACACATTGCTGGATATCAGCGAAGAATGCTGGCAACAACTTATCAACGCAACTCCTATCAAGTGCGGCAGCAGCCACGTCACTCCCGCTTACACGCCTACCCTGACGCTGGGATATGGACTGTACCAATTCAGACGTGGAAGCGGTTGCAATGGCAGCGTGCTAGATATGATACCATTATCGACCAATTTTCATTCTGTTGTGTATTCCGGTTCTCATTCCGAGCAGCCGTGTCTTCTCATCCTATGGTATCGTACAGTTGGTAATGCGAAGGTAGCAACTCTACTTGAAGCCAGCGAGAACGTGCTGGTTCAAAGGTGGAGAGGGATCCACACGCACTGTTGAAATTAGTCGAGCTAAGGGCTGAGATGGAGCTTTTCCAGGCAATTTGAAGCTCCTGAGGCGAGATCACTTTATATCAAGACTATGGAAAGAATTGAGTGGAAACATTTTTCACACGTCAGCCATGCAGTCGTTGCCACCCCTTAAAGCGACACCCCCGGGAGGTCCTCTGCCCCACCAACTCGATCAGGGGGTGTTGCTTTGAAAGCAGAAATCACGATGAAAAAACAACCCATTCCAAATTAATGTCGGTATGGTAAGTAGTACCAGAAAGGAAGTGGAACCATGGAAAACGGCTGAGAACCCGAGAAATGGGATCCCTTTCTTTCGCCTTGATCTCTGCATTGATGAGACTCGCAGCTGTGCCTCTTCAACATAACGCTCTCTCCGCTATCTAATCACTCGCCGCGTATATCTCCGAGGTCAAATCTGCCATTGCCGGTTGCGTGCCTGTCCGCACCCTCAGGAGGTTTGCCGGTCTACCCACTAGCCGATTTCTCTCTACCTCGACCTTCGTTCTTTCCGTGAAGTCCCCCTTCAAGTTGGAAGTTGAATAGCTCTTTCGATGTTCCACCACGCGCCATGCCATAAGGCGGCATCCCTGGCGGCACTGTCGTAGAAATGCCCCAGTCGTCTCTTTGGGCAGTTCTTCTGACAAGTCCATTATGTGACTTTCCCATTCGTTACCATGGAACGTTTCACGATTGTCACCTTCCTTACGGCAATTCTCACGGTGAATTTTAATTGCCCTTTTTTGATATTCAGGGGGCCATTTAGGAAAAATGCATAGCTCTGTGGTTCCTGCATGTGCCCCTAAATCATGCAAAAAACCGTTTTGAGGAAGCTTGGCACGCTCTGAAAGACCTTCCTGGTGAGTGCAGGTTTCATCGTTAATCGGTTCCTTCTAGTGGAAAACAGAGTAAGAGCAAATTCCCAGTTTGGCCAATTTCACGGAAAGTTGCTTCTTGTTACAACCGTTTGAGGGCGGAAGTGGTGTAGTGGCAAGTGGCACGCTTACCACGCAAGTGGTCCGGTAATCGAATCCTGAGTCGTGAGTAGCCCGCGCCAACCACAACATCGCGTTCAAGCGCCACTGCGAATGTACAAATGGAAGTAGAACGCATGCCGCATCTCAAAAACGGGATTGATCAACGGCAAATGCTCTATGCTTTATGACTTTACTACCGTTTGGGTTTCAGGAATTTTGAATGCCATAGTCAAAATATTGGATCCAGAGAGATAACCTTAATTTAACTAAATCCTACAAAAATCTCAATTTTTTGCATGACTTCTGACAAGAGAATTTCCCTTGCAGACCAACGATGAACGAGCCGTTATACGTGGCGTCTACAGTTGGCGAAAAGGGTGGGTGCAGTAGTGATAATGACTGTCAACAATATGTACCTTTTTCGAAATGCCACACGTCAGCCTCAACATCCAATCATTATAAAGGCCTTTGTTACACAACCAATGTGACGACCTTTACAAGTAAGTTCTTTCTCACTTCTACAACCGCTTCTAAGAGTCATTGCAAACTGCCGTATAGCATTTGTTTTTGTGGTGTTCTTAGGATAGCGCAGTGAAGTTTTCATCAATGTCAGCACACATGTCGTGTTCCAGTTCGAGAACTTATGCGGACTTCGAAGTTTAGAAGCCTGAAATTAATCGGATAGAACGATCATCTTCGCATGTGCAGCACGCAGTGCGCTCTGAACCAATTGCGGTTTTGAGCGAGAGATTACGATAGAATGTGTATGGAAGCATCGAAGTACAGGGGAAAGGGGGGGGGTGGGGCAAAAAAGGAGTCACTTTGCCCATGACGCACATCATCAAACTTTTTGTTGCAAAGGCTGCCGCTATAATTTGGAGTTTTGCGTCCATATATTCTTTAGATGTCCCCCCATGAGCAGAAGCAGGCCCACCTCACTGCCTTCACCGTCTCCAGAATATTACGTCATCCGTCATCACCGTCGAGCTCAGGGAGGCCTACAATAATTGCTATATTCTGAAGTTACTTTTGAATAGCTTTCGGAGTCGTCGTAATGGTCCATGATTTCTAGACGACCTCGTTGAGATCGTACCGTGCATCATGATTCCGTGGGAAAACCTCCTGATGTCTTCGGTGTAGAAGAGCCCTGTGTAATTTTTCTGATGAAACAGAAAGAGCTCTTCAATACGCAGTTGGGCTCATTTGCTTTGATTTTGGAGAGGGGTAATTTTTTTGCTTCGAACATGGATGGGAGTGACTCTTTTTCCTGCCCTCCCCCCACCTGTATATGCACCAGTGGAAGCAGTAACCAGAGCCCCGAGGAAGCAAATAAAGATTTTCCGTGGCTAAAGGCGAGCTAGTTCTACGCCCTGGGTCTGCCAATCATTTCTGAGCTCCGCCTCTGTCGCCTGTGCTCCGCCCATCAGGTGTGGCTAGCAGCATGTTGTTCGTCTCATTCGGATGAGGAATTCCACTATCAATGAGGTATTTCATTTACAGCTTTCCCATGGAATGCGTTATCAATCAAAGCATGGTCTTTATTGATATGATGATGGATAAGATTTATCATGTGCAAAAGACCACTTAATTTATAGTTGCTTGCTAGCTGGTCCATCATCAAAGGTCATCAGGCAAAGAAAGGGGTCCCATTCTCGTTTTTGACGGATTTCTTTGCTTTTCTCGCCACTGGGGAATTAATAAGCATTCCCATTTCTACTGTAAACCCAACACAATTTTATCGTAATCCTTCACTTCAAGCTGCAATAAAGAAACCTCCATCAAATTTGTTCCAGAATCGACCACCGTAACCACTCCCATACCCACTACTGCAATGAGCACCACAGTTCCTGCTCCAAAAGCTGGAACAACCACAACGGAGTCCACTACAGCTATGACAGAGCCCATGACAGTAGCAACAGAGAGCTCAGTTGGTCCTATAACAGATGCAATTCGCACAAAGATCGTCACAATGCATAACTACCGCAGGTATGTTTTTTTCAAAAATGTACCGTCATTCTGCTACGTGAAACCTTGGGAAAAGTTGGTAAGTAGGAAACTTGCAATTACAATGACTCTGCGACATAACACGAAGTGATCGAGTTGCTGTAGCGGTAGGTGGAGCCAGTTCTCATGCACACAGTCTTAGCTCGATCAAAGGTGCAGTTAGGGTCTTATCCAGTATGGGGGATGTCTTACGAAATCGGGGCCGCTTGCAGAAGCTCCTATATTCGCGTCAACCGTTTTGCTTCCACTTTGCACCCATCCCGGAGCTACCCTCTCTTGTCGAAGAATTGAATTGCTACTGGTAATATGGACTGTCTGACCACAGGCCTCCTTCACTGGATAAACCTTCGATTTAATCCAACCAAGTTTTTATCAGTAAGCTCGTCTGTGAAGACGAAACCTTGAGTTGTAGATTGTTGGCCCTCGAAAGACATTGTAGAGGTCAAACAGCATTCATGTACCACTATGGAATGGAAGTGAATATATTGGCAAAGCATGACAAATTTGCACTCTTCACAGTATTTACGTCTACATTTATTGTTACCTTTACGTTTGCTCTTTACAATTGCACCCTTTCAGGTCGAGACTTGCTCAAGGTCTAGTACCGAACGGTTCATCGAGCGAAAATGCTCCTCAAGGGAAGAATATATATGAGTTGGTAAGCGGACCTAAAATACGGCGCACAGTTGACTCAGCACCTGATTTTTTTGACTACACCCTTCTCTAGTCGACCTTCTTATACATTCTCTGCAATCAGGATATAGGATTCCTGAGCTTCATTGTTTCATGAGGCTTATTCCGAACTTGATTGAAATGAACACTCCCAAAAAGCTTTATTTGACTACGTTTCGGGCCTTAAGCCTTTCTTCAGGTCTATAACATCATCCATACATTACATAGTACATAAAAGAGATCACATGATATACGAGTGCTAAGGCAACTAACCAATTACAGAAAAGGGGGAAATCCGGGTTGCTGGAAGCGGATTGACCCCGCTGAGCTCTTGGATCGGTGTAAGATAGTCGGGATAGAGATGTGGAAGAGTAACGTGAAGAGGTCGGTTGCCCTTCACGTCGATCCGCTTCCACCAACCCGGATTTCCCCTTTTTTGTAATTGGTTAGTTACCTTGGCACTCGTATATCATGTGACCTCTTTTATGTGCTATGTAATGTATGGATGATGTTATAAACCTGAAGAAGAGCTTAAGGCTCGAAACGTCGTCAAATAAAGCTTTTTGGAAGAACTTCATTTCAATCAAGTTCGGAATAAGCCTCATTCTCTGCAATGCAAATTGCCGCTTTGAGGGAGAGGAGCACTCGGTGCCAACTAATGAAAACGCTCCAAAAACTTTGCGAAACCATTTGGAAATAGGGCAGACAGCAGAGCAATAGTTGAAAATATCAACACCACTCTTTTGGATAGCCGACATTCACTTCTACTCTAGTTCATCGAACGTTTTTGTTATCTTGTTTTGTTAATCACCTGGATTTTTTGTTGTGTTGATTCCCGCAAAACTTGGGCAGATGCTGTTGGTTCTAGCGATAAGATATTTTCTGTTGAGCAGCATGAACATTTGTAAAAATTTGCCCCTTACCCCATCGATCCTAAAAACGTCCCTTTTCTACCTGTGTACTGATGTGCCTTTATTGTGGTCGACAATATTTTTACATGTTTTCCAGACATACAACAAGGATCTCGAGCTCGAAGCTCAGAACTATGCAGACACATGTCCGTCCAATGGTTCCTCGTTGGCATCACGCAACTACTCTGGCGAGAATTTCGGAGTGGTTCCTTCCAGCTCCGTTAGAACATATTATGGAGCAGTTTTTAGGGTGTGCCCTAAGAAGCCTTTTTCTTATAACCGTTTCTGTTTACACATGTAGTGTTTTGCAGGCAGTGAAATTATTCTGGAATGAGATCAAAATGCACGGAATCAATGAAGACCTGTTGTTTTCTATGCACGCTACGAATGAAACGACCGCACCGCTCAGGTTTACGCAAGTTAGTATTAGGTTCTCCTTAAAAGCACCTTGCCATGAAGTTGACGTAATGGAGTGTTCATAGTTGGCGATCGTACGTGCGATTATGCGAGTAGGCGAGGAGTCGATTAGGCGAGTAGGCGAGTAGGCGATAAGGTAAGCATACGTATTGATCTGTTGCTCTGCCCAGTGAACGATCGCTTACACGCCTAATCGCCTACTCGCCTACAACGTCCTATGGGCGGAGAAATGTAATCAATACGTTTGTAGTCTTCACCGCCTAATTGCCTAATCGACTACTCGCCTACTCGCCCAATCGCCCAATCGATTCTTATATTTTCCTTGTAGAGAGATCGCCTAATCGCCTACTCGCCAACTATGAACGCTCCATAATTGTTATGAGCTAAAGATAACTCTCACAGTCATCTTGTGAGTGTGCTTCGAGCATATTCTTTGAAATGAGCGATTAGGGGAAACACTGGAAACTTAAAACGTGAAGGCATGGATAAGGATTGATTTGATGTGGTAATTTCACTCAAATATGAAAGTGGGGGAGGTGATCTGGAAGTGGAGAAAGCAAAGAAAATCGCGAAAGACGCGGAAAATACGAGGCTACTTGCCCTACGCTGCAGAGAAGTTCAGGTGACATTCAGAGAACGAGAGAGTGTGAGAGAGGGTAAGAGAACTTTGAGTGAAAAGCATTGCTTCCTAACATTGCGACACCGACAGGATATTGAAGAGTAGCGGACCCCGATAGTTTTGATGCGATTCGGTCCTCAGTGGCTGGTATCTCAATGACGCGTTTCGATGAGTAAAGGTATCGCAACCTCTGCAGTGGCAAAACAGGCACCTTTGCTCACGTAAGAGAATACTTCAGTAAGGCAAATGGTAGACTAAGCTCCGGGCTAAGATTGAAACAGTGTGAACATAAGACAGTACGCACGAGAAACTACTTGTTGGAGGATGAGCGAAGCTCTTCCACGAGCTCTCTTCAGCTAGATGCGTGACCGCTGCATCAGTGTTTTCCTTCTACTAAACCCAAAAGTTAGGGCAAATGTTCGAGGCAAGAACAATTTCTCAGTATGGTTTCCTGGATTCTACCATAACCACGTTGCACTGGGACGAGCTGTTGACATTCGAGCGCGCGATTCATTGCGGACTTTGGGGAATCCATGGTCCAGGGGGCGTGCAGGCAGTCTAGGGGTTGGATAAAGTCAGACAGTTACATGTGTGAAATGCTAGTTGAGATCAGCACCTAGTTCTATGACAACCTTGCAGCACCCTTCCAAAATTCTGCAACCTGCTCAGCGCTTGCACAACGAAGCCAGCGCTGCACCGCGCCCGCGAACCTCGCGGACGAGCTGGCGGCCATTGCCGTGCCCTGTATTCTATTATGTCGGAAAGAAAGTCCTTGCGCATTATTTCAAAGACCTGACAAACGGCTGCGCATCAACCTGCGAAGAAAAATTTTTGAATTATGTATAGGTATATATAGGTGTGATGATATTCTTTCATATCTTCGAGACTTACCTCATGCACGTTTTTTGAAGTTTGGAAAAGTGCCATACGTTTCGACCCATGTACGCCGTTGTCTTCTTTGCGGAGTTGTCTGGGACACGCACCCGAAGGGGGCCTGCCGCAATATATGCTCTGTGGAAGTAGAAGGAGTGGTAAGTGCGAAGACCTTCCAACTTTAGTTCAAAAGGTTCCGCGAAGGAAACTTCAACCTCGAAGATAGACGTCTGACGGAAGTCAGTTTCAAACGTTTGAAACTGCTACTTCGAGGCCGCATGCAAGCGCCAAGGAGCTGGTAAAGGAGATGCGGTGCTTCAACATTGCCATAGATCGTGCTCGCCACAAGCAGGGAAAAGTCGAGAAACTTGGTCGATTGATCCCGCATGAGCTGACAGAGCACTCCAAGAAAAGTGGCCTTGGGGTGTGCCGAGGTTTTCTTGCAAGAGGTCTCCGTTCCGATTAGCCGGATAATGTTATTACTTTAGATGAGAAGTGGGCTTCTGCGTATACCATACCAGAGGAAGACAGTGAATGGACGCGAACCAGAAGCCAGAGCTTGTTCCAAAGCAGGAGCTTCATCCAAGTGAGGTTGTTCTGTCATTTGGTGGAGTGTTCGGGGAATACGTCATTACGAAATGCCAGACAATTCCACCGTCGACGCTGAGGTGTACTGCTCACAACTACGAAGTCTCGCAACTGAAGTAGCGAAACTTCGCTATGAGCTGGAAGAAGTCCTTCTTCTTTATGACAACGCGCGACCACATGTTGCAAGGGTAACCCAGGACACATTATTGGCATGACTTGTATTAACGGTCTTATCCCATCCTCCATATTCGACACATCTTGCTCCTACGGATTACTATCCGCTCCGTTTCCTGGCTCACTTCCCAGAGGATAGAAAGTACGGCAACTGCCAACAAATAAGAGCGGATATAGGCACTTCTTCAACTTGAAACCTGCCAAATTTTGGAGCTATTCCCTTGTCGGCCGATGGCGGACAGTTGTAGGTACTTGTGAAAATTATTAGTCGAAAAAAAAATCAATTTCAAGAAAAATATGAGTTTTAAAATTGAGGGTCGAATCCGCAATTACTTTCGTTGCGACCTCATACATCGATAGCGCTCCGTACACTTGACAGGGATGTTCTGGCTCTCGTCGTGGGAGTGCGCAAACCGGGCGACAGGGCACCGAGCCCCATCGCGGACGTGGTTACGGCGAGGCCCAGGAGACCTTTCTGAGAAATGGTTTCTGTGATGTCAAGAATTGCGACACCTGGTTATGACAAGGAAGAATCGAACTGTCCCAGACTTACAAATTTGGCATTTCAGATGGCATGGGCTTCGACTACGCAAGTTGGCTGCGGCGCTAAGCTTTGTGGAGACAACTACATCGTTGTTTGTCGCTACACTCCACGGTATTTGTTGCTTGTTTCAAACTATTTGCGAAATTCAACGTCCCATGCATGAAAATTCATTTTCCAAATGAAACGAGCTTTCGAAACATGATTTGTGGGCCGGCCATAGACAATTGGGCGGAGCAAGAGGGCACAAGGAACTAAGGACGGGGGACCTTGTGCAAGATGACGTGTCGTAGGGGTGAATTGAATTTGAATTTGAAGCGAGAAACAAAGGTGTAGGTGCGACAGTTCGTTGCAATACAAGAGTAAGGTGTTTCCGTCACATACAAGAAGGCTAAAAGACTTGAGTGATTGACACCCTAAGATCGAACTGATTCGCGACAGGAATTTGGATGAATAGCAGCGTACATGGTGTTGTTGTCTACCGAAACGCGCGTTTTTCCTTGCTTATCTTTTCGTGGAAGCATGGTTCTCATCCCATCGATTATGGGCGAGCTAGAAAGATTTCATTTCCATTCGCGTTTCCCACGACACGTGATCGTTTGAGACTGGTTGAAATGTCCTTCCTGATAAGCTTGGTAATATTAACAATTGTCGCCTCATTAACATTTGTCCTCATTAGCAATGTGGCCTATGCTTAGCGACACCCTAAGATTGAACTCTTTTGCGCAGATTCTAAATTCAGAAGTGCTATTCTAGCCCATAATGCCCTGAAAAGCTTATGACGACCATGTTCTTTGAACATCTTTCACAATTAGTGATGTGCTGAAGCGAATTTTCTGAGGGCGTTCCGGAGTTCCTCTTTAACACATTGCAGCCCGGGTGCATCGCCGAGTATGCACGTCGAAACTCCCACATCTGACATTTGTGCATCGCCGAGTATGCACATCTGTGGTCTTTCCTACAAAGAATCCTTTCAGTGCTTTTTTGAATATTTAACTTATGCTAGTCTCGCGAATCCGTGTGGAATGTAGACAACTTCAATTTCAACAATTTTATGATGCCTTGAGAGAGCAAATCATTTTGAGTGAATTGCTTAGCCTTTTTTCGTGCAATATAGCAGCCAAACTCGCCAAGCCAAGTACTCTCTTAGCGAAGTGGGAAATTTGCATTGTCAGACAAATTTATGGTCAGGATGTTGCATGGAATTCCACATCAGTCTGCCTGCATCGTCCAAAATGGTGATACTCCAGTGACGGTATTCGAGAAGGCTTCCGAAATTACGTGCGAATCAAAGATAAACGACTATTGAACTTCAAACAACGTAATGAAAAGCAAAATGAAGAAAGACTCACAATTCGTATACGAAAAGAAAGTTCTCGCGCCCATTCAAAGGATCGGCTATATGGGCCCCGCAACGAAAACCCACAAAATGTCGCGCATATGAGATTTGTGCATCGCTGAGTATGCATGCACGCAATCCGGCCAATGCCCATGTGTGACATGCGCCGAAACCGACGCAGGCGTCAATCTGTTAACGAGGGGGGGAGGGGAGAGGTTTTGTTTGCTTTGCACTAACTATTTGATCAAGACGAATAAAATTTCAACAGTTTCCGTATAATTTATTGTTTTGGTATGTACACCGTATAAAAGCGTTTCGGCATTAGGACGCGATTTTTGATAACAACAAGAAATTACTTGATCGCCAGTGTGTTAACTGAGTGGTTCATACGCTTTTCATTGAAACTACACAAATTCCAAATTGTGTCCATTTACATCTGCTATATTCATGTTTCGAATGAAAAACGGACCCATTACTCACCGTGAATAACATAGTGATGTAAAAGGCAATATTGAGTGTACTAGTCGAGTATTTTCAGTGGCAACGTCGTCAACCAAAACATCTACAACGCTGGCCCAATGTGCAGCCAATGTTTTGGCGCATGCAGTAAAACTTATCTATACAAGGGTCTTTGTGTTCTTCCACCTGTCATACAAAGTAAATGAATATTTACAATGATAAATAAAAGTCCAAAATGTCTTTCTGTCTCACATCGTCTGTTGAAGCTAACATCGGCTTTACATAGAGAACGAAAAATTTGTTGGAAGGGTATGTTACTCGGTCGAAGAGCTTCATAATTCTTCATGAATAATCATGAAGACTTCTTCCGCCGCTGTTTCTGAACTCTGGTTTCACCGTTGTATGGATCAGAGTTTCCGTGACGATCGCAGAAATCTACGCTCTGCACTGGAGCTAAGAGCAGCGACAACTCTCCTGTGCACACATCTAGATTTAACTGACAATAAACCAAATAAATTCAACATATAACGATAGCCAAAACCCATGCGCCAAACGTGACTTTTGATGCATGACTCGCTAATTTACTGTAGATAGAGCTACAACCAGGGTGAATAGCGGTCGAGGAATTCCTAGATCATGTCTCTCCACTGTGCAAGAGTAGTGTCGAGAGTGAATGTACGTGCGGAGAGCGCAGACGGCTCGCGTGCGAGAGAGCGAGAATCCTCGACGTGCCGTTGCATTTCCTCAGGCGATTTTCACCCTGGCTACAACATGCTTGTAATTTACACACACACACCGGGCAAATCACATGATAATGATTCTTCTGCTAATTAACTCTGCGGCATTACGCAATTTGAATTGTTCCCGAAGCGATCTCGAGATTCATTTTCGATCTCTCCAATGTAAACTGTGATGTTTTGTTCAGCTATTCATTCAGTGGCTATCTCGAAGAAAAAAGGAGTTACGTATGAATTCCGGATGAACCCATGTACTGATCGAAATAGCAGCTCTTTCAAGCTAGTTCTTCAATCGGAATGTGTTGTGCATATTTACAAAGTAGATTTGCAGAAGATTCTGTAACGTTAGAGCCCGCAAATAGGAATAGGAGCACGTTCAGCTCTTCGTATGGCCACATAGGTTGAAGCAGAGAACGAACGAAGTGATTTACAGCGATTGACTCGCCTAAAGACGGGTTATGAAATCGGCTTCTTTGGAGTTGTTATGGTTTTTTTCAAGGCACGTCCGTGTTCGCCATCGGAAATGATATACGGGGGGGGGGGCAAAAAAAAAGACATTTTGTGTCCATACTCAAATGCATCCAAACACGTTTTGGTCGATTCAAAGTGAGTGCACCCCACTTATAATTGAAGAGAACATTTCATTTCATAAGGCATTCTATATAGAGGTCATCTATGTGGACGGTATCAGGAAGATATGTCCCCGGAAACATGGTGCACTGGTTGAGCTCAATGGGATCCTCGAATGATCGTGTACCATTACGGGGGCTTCTGAATGGCGGGGTCCGAGGGGTTTGCACAGTTATTGCTAATGTCCCTAGGAATGTATCCCACATTAAATCGATTCAAGAAATTATATAAGAGTTCCGGGCTGAAACAGTTTCTGTAGGCCTCATCGAGCTCGACGACGATGAGAGATGACGTCATATTCTGAAGGCCGTGAGGGTAGTAAAGGAGGGCATGCGCCCAATCATAGAGGGACATTTAGAGTACATTGCTGTAGAACCCCCGCCAAGGTCGGAAATTCCTGCGAAGAAACGGGGGCTGAAGTACGACATAGGCGAAATGTCTTCTTTTGCCTCCCCCCCCCCTCATGTATACATAGTATTGCGCATAGTTGCAAAGTAGCTTTCCTACCATTAGATCCAGTTAACGAAATTGAGGAACTCTGGTTCGTCCTACACTTGAACTCGCATTTGTCACACAGTATAAGATTTCGCCGACTAGATTTCGCTGACAACAGAATTCACATTCTTCCCAAGGTATTGCGATCGAAAATTCCACGATCCTATTGAAAGCAAAAAGCCTATGGAAGGCTAATTGTAGAATGTTGTTCTTCCATTTTCCCATACACGAAAAAAGATAGGGGATTTTCAAGAAGTTACGGAAGTTACAGTGGAGTTGCGGTTTCGCTTAGTTAGGAGTTACGGTTACGGTTAATTTCGCTCGCATGCTTGCCCTCCGTTGAAATACGCTGGGTTATAAAAGAGGGTAAGTTCAGCAAAAGAAGGGGCTCCTGTGACCCGGTTAGCACGTCTAATAAAATGAATAGCCTGGCCTGCATAGCTTTGCCTACGCACACACTGAACACTGAATTTGACAACTAAAGCGTATGCAATGGTACTAACAACACTATTAACACTATGTTATGAATGTGCATGGAATGAGAACAACAGAGATTTACTCCTTGGAACGTCAACATGTGCTTGTGTACATGCCGTCGTTCACAACACTGATTTTACAGGCCGCGGATTCACTGCTACCGTAACCGTTGGCGCAGTTGGGCTATTGAGTGGGAACCCCCTCCATGTGACGCCGGTCATATTAGTTCTATTCGCTTTGTCTTTGTATTTTTGCACAGCATTGCATTTTGTGACCTTTTGTTTTCCCAGACGCCTTCATCGATGGAAAATCAACTGGGTCAAAAAATTACTTTTCTTCGCCCATAAAGGTGATTACATTGGTGTTCCAAATGAATGCAATTTTGACATGCACTTCGATACAGGCGCTACCAGGTATCAATGTTGTGCCAAAACAGCTTAAAGTGTTCTGGTGCCAATAATGAATACCAGAATACTGACCGGGGTAACGAATAACTTCTCTATATAGCTTAGTTTACAGCGAATTTTGCATGAACAGGCGAGCGCCGAATCTGAGCAGAATGCAACGTAGAATTGAGAAAAGACTATCATATTCCATATCAACGTTCTGAATCGCCCCTGAAGGCAAAGTTTTGATGAAGGATAAATTTGAGACCTTAGGGTAGTATGGTGAAGCAGCGCTCTACACCGTTCCCATATGCATATGCGACCAAGAACTGACTGAGATATTGAAGAATCACCGTACAATTACAGTCTTTGTATCAAACTGCTACAGGTCTAAAATGCTCCTTATTCTTACACTCAAAGCATTTGCATTTCATTTTACTAACGACACTGGAGATGTAACTGTAATAGGAGTCAATATCAGGATCATGGCTAACTTTTGCAATTCTTCCTTTCACTTGAACTGATTCAGTAGTCGCTGGCTTCACTAATCGCTCCTCTTAACAGACGTAGCAAAAGAAGGAGGAATAGCGACTGATGCTTGCGCCGCTTTAGAGACGCTGCCACCCTTGCTACAGTTCTACTGCGCGCACCGCTAAACCTGATTACGGTAGCAGCGAGTACGCGGCCTGCGACGTTTTCGTGTTGAATGCAATGGAGTATCTTGCTGTTGTCACGGTTCGCTCTCTTCAGGACGCTTATTGTTCGAATGAATGAAAATGTCTATTTTTTTTTTCTGGACAAAGTACCTCCCTCCGGGAACAAATGTTCAGTAAAACTTATCGAGAACGAATTCATAGAAAAATCCAACTTGGTAATTGCCAACTGAGGCGTGAAAGATGAAGGTGTCTTTCAAATACAACTACTCATCTCTAAGAGAAAAGCAACCATAATATGTAATAAATTTTTGAAACCATCATGTGAGGAGACTAGTGAATTTAGGTGTGGGGATTAGAAGAAGCACGCTAACCTGGAGCAAGCGCTAGCATTATAACACTCGAAGCTAGGGATCCAGAAACTGAAATTGAAATTGAAGTTTGTTCCTTTCTTTGGAATAAAACCTTCACAAGAACCCATAACCACTTGTAAGGCTTGTCACATTGTTCAGGTTATCTATGTACACACATAGAAAGATTGAAACAGATTCGAGAATCGAATCCATCATCCATTCTCAAGCAATATGTATTGAAGAGGACCAATGACTTATTGACAAGTTATCCTTGGACTAGAACATCACTGTTTCACACATGCAGTCAAATCATATGCTAGCCAAGTTCAAAGTAACGCGACTGGAGAGTACTAGAGCGTAGTATCGTTAAAATTCGTGACCATTACTTTGTGCAGATTTATGTGTTATTTCGAATATTCTAAACTTTCGCAAGAGGAGTTGCCACTGGCAACAGTCTGGGATTAGGGCGATGCAAGTGCTAAAAATTGAGACAGGAAGGCAAGAGGTACTAGGCGAGAAGAACCGACTATCTAAAATCCCGTACAACGTTACAGATTAACTAACCTATGTTTTTCTTCCTTCTCAGAAGAGATTTCCATTTTTGCTTCCCTGTTCCCGAATGCGGATTGCAAAGTAGGAAGACTGCAAGCGTTAGTCGTTTAATGCTCGGTGTATGTGTACGCCGGGTATGCATTCTACTTGACGCGCCAAGTGGATTACGGTAACCCTAACCTAATGCTGAAGTCACATTCTTGTCTGAGTCATGAACCTCTGATTTTGTTTCTTTGGTGAATAAAGGACTTGTTGATAGTCTCCTTGTGGCCTTCAATATTCTGACAAAGATAGTGCGGCTGACCTGATGATATTTTCATCCTGGTAGGATCGATGCTTAGAGGGAATGCAGTCATTGTTTCGGCAACTGTTCATTGCTTCTGGCTTTGTTGAATGGCCGCTTCAATTTTGAGGTTAAAAATCATCGCTGTGAAACAATGGTATAGAATAGGACAACGTCAGCGCTGACAAAGTCCAGCTCGCTTCACTGCGCCCAAAAAAAAGGGAAACTAAAATGCATATTTGTGTTCATAGCTGCCAGCAGCTGTGAAGCTCCAATAGGTAAAATCATAGTCTCTATGACTTTGCAATTTCCTTCAAATTCCTACAAGGAAAGAGGAGCAATTTTTTTCACGTCGTGATCCTCGCGAAGTTCGGGAACCAATTCAAGGATATTCGAGAAAGTCAGAATCACGACATCCCTTTTCGAGGGTGCCCTCAGAGATTGTTTTTTCTTGACCAAAGACTACATGGTGAGAAAAGCTGGGAAGAGATATTGGTTGATAGCAAATTTGAAATGAAAACACGAAAACCAACGTTGGCCTAATCTCTTCACGTCAGTGAAGCCGACAATAAGAAAGCAAAATTAGATCAGTGTGACAAGAGAAGGCAACAAAGCTATTGAGGCACAAAGCGTAAAGAAAAATTTCAGGAACAATTCATTTCAACATATCGTCATTTTATGCCGTTCCTCGAAGGACGCGTTAGATGTGGTTGGCTAAGTGGGGTATGGCAGCACCAACTAGCGTGAAATGTAATGGTACCTGACCGTTGGTCCTTATGACTTGTGTGCGTATTTACCTGTGAGCAGCTAGCAGTGCTCACCATAAAGGCAACAGGACTTGCATGTCTGGCAACCGTGCTTCAACCCATTTTGTTTTATACGCTATTGTTTCAGGTTCGGTTAGGCATGTTCTCAGTTTTCAAACTGGCCTTGAGAAGTCTTAACTCAGCAGCACAGGACTTGGGCCCATAAATTATAACTAGCAGTCCAACATCACTTTGCAATTGACTAGCATTCTGATCAGGCAGCGCACTTTTTCGAATCCTCTGGAAGCGACGGCTTTTTGAAGACGACGATTAAGTCAACGTCAGTCCATTGAAATTTTAGGATCTAGAGAGAGTCTTGAAACACTCTACGAGCTCCAATTTAAAGCAATTTATTAATTCCAAATTTGCTATAAACTCTTTAATGTATGATCATCGAAATCAACACACTGCGTCAACCTCTGGGCAACTGGTTGATAGCACATTTGTAGGAATTAGACTTTGGTCGAAAAACTTCTTGATTTCGGATTTTAGGTTCTTCTCGTCGTCGGAATTTTTGCTCTCAACTGATATATAACTGATAAACGAGCAACCGAAAAAGTGAAAATTGAGCGGGTTCAAGGATGGCGGTGGAAGGGATCGACGGTTCGGTCCCCCTCGTACTTGGTCGCCAGCTATTCTGAATAGCTTATACTGCCACGCGGGACTTTTTCCACTGTTCCTAACACTGCACTCATGCAAAGCTTTATGACAGTAATCAATAACGATCGACCCAATCTTGACCTGTGAGGCGAAGGAGCACTTGTGGGATATCCTTTTTCCAGGCGAATTTGTGAGCACTTGTAGCTGGAGCAGAAACTGCCCTGCTCCTTCTCCTCTCTCCTTTTATACTGTATGGCGAGCTTATCTCTTGAAACATCTAACAACATAATCGGCACCCACAAGCTAGAATTCCCACAACATCTCAAAAAGTTACATAAAACTATGATTGATAAGAAAAATATAACGCACATTAAAATTAAATCAATCAAAAACAACAATTTCAATCACCAAATATATCATTTGAAGTATTGTCGACTTGTCGACAGGCGGGTATAGCAGATGAACAACCAGGGTCCAGAACAGTTTGAAAATCTTCCAATGTGAGACCGTAAAAGGTGCGGAAGCGCGTAGTGTGGGGCATGATGACTTGTCGCCAAATTGTTATGTGACCGTGACGAGCAGTTGGCGTTGGGTAACGCTCGATCTCGTCGTTCCTACACGGAGACATCACCAGTGGATGACGCCGTCAGTATTCTAAGATTTTACAGCATTGTCATTCTTCATGAATGTCATGTCGAGGCAGTGAAGCTGAAACTTACTCTGAGCCACTGCTACTTATCGCTAATGAAGCAGATAAACTTGTGTTCTCCAGTGGCCACATGACGCCGCTAATTTTCGCTACTGAGCCAGGAGATCACGGTGTGAAAATCCGCTCAGTCTTGGGGTACTCACCGACCACATTCTCGTCTAATTGCTGAAAGCTCCAAGGTGACGATTGCCTCGAATCATCTTCGACGACAGCGTGAACGAGGCCTAACTCCCAGTGCCCATGCGTTCATTAGAAAAGATTGAAGTCTCTACTGTGGAGGCTCCAAGTCATCTTGACATTGCCACGTGAAAGACGTGTCCTCGCCTATCCATAATTAATCTTTACGCCATCTCCCCAACCGAATGCTCCACGCGAATTTCGTACAAGACGAGCCCTCTTATGGTCTCTTGGAAAGAGCCGTTTTCCTGTGATGCAGTCGTCACTGTTGGAGAAGCTGATTGGGCTCTTTACCCAGCAGTGACCGTTCGTTCATATACCAGGCATGGCAGTTAACAGAAATTCGGAGAAAGCCCAGAGACTGTGCGAGCTAAGTTCCAGAACTTTCTTTCCAGGTTAATGAAAATCCCACTAAACAAGCTCGTAAGGCACAGATTCAACAAATTTGAATCTAGCATGGCGAGACTGCAGGAAGAGAGAAGTTGGAGATTCACTAATACTAACTCAGCAATAAGCAAACCATGCTCGTCGAAGTTGCTTGTTCGCAGGCACAGCGAAGGCTCCTGTTGTGCTGCCAGCCTTTCAGTAATACAGTTTCAAACTGCAAGATTGGTCTCGTCTGGCCCAAAGAGTTCTGTCACCACAGCTGCATCAACACAAAATAGGGAGAAGCGATACAACTGTCTGAACCGCACGTATCTATCCCTATAAAAGCCCATAGGGACAACAGCATGCACCTTCGAGGTACAGCCACACCATGGTTCCTCTTTTACTTCTGGTAGGTGCTAAGTGTCTTTTTTATTTGCATTCACATCTATCATCCCTCATGTAGGCGCTTCATGTGTTAGATGAGCGTTTAGCGCAAAAGAACAGGTCCATAACCGATAAGTGTGGGGCAGGAGGCTCAGGTCGCGGCGACGTGATGGAAGCGGCAACGCGGCGCGTCTTTGGTAGTGAGGGTGCCGTACAGAGTGAAGCTCTCGTAAGACCACCTTCAAGAACTGCGCGGAAATCTTTATGACTTCCATAGGGTTTTCTCATTGTTTCTACTCTCTACCTTTATTGGTTTTCCAGCGCTAACCTTAGGCTTCTGTGGACTTTCAAGTAAAAGGGTCAGCCAATATAATTTATAGAATTTTCGGAACCTCTCCCAGAATGCATAACCCATAAGTCTAATGAAAATCTAAGAGATCCGCGAGCTGCAGTAACCTGGATTTTGACCCAACCAGAGCTGTGAGGCTTGCGATAGGAGATCCTTCGCTCTTTGCTGGATTCGGAAAGGAGGTCATGCCCAGTTCTGAACTCACAACTTAGAGAAAGCTAGATGAGAGAGGTTCTGATCCACGTTTATCAATACATGCATACTATCCTGAAAAAAAATTTTCAGGTCTTCCTACTCATTCGCGGTAGCGGACAACAAGGATTAGACTTGCGTGAGTTCACAGCCTTGCTATTTTCCATGGGAAGCTCTTCGTGAGCACATCTGTAGCCACATACCTCCACATACAACAGTAGCAAAGGCGCCATCAAAGCACGCCCTCCGATGTGCTTTCATGGCAGATTTCAGCCACTTCTTCAGTGATTATTGAGTCCCAAGTCATAACCTCGTAATCTCGAGTATTATGCGTTCTTGGTAATAATGGAAGAAGCTGATGGCACAGTGCCAAATGGCCTGAGTTCTAAAGGGAAGGCAAGCTTTCTCATTAGACTACCTGAGTTGACCCTGATTTGTGAGTTCATATTGAGATTCCAATGGGATCATGTCTGAAGCAAATTTTACCTGAGCTCATAATCTGTAACAGCCTGAGTGAGAAGCGCGATGAAGCCATTACTTGCAATACACAAGCTCGAGCGGAAGCCCCAGTATTCTTCATTCCGACCGCAAAAATTCTGGCAATTTTTGACCATGCGAACTGAGCACTGCTGGTAAAGTTGTCAATAGCCGGAACGTCTTTAGAGCGCCTCTGGGACACAAATTCAGGAGCGGCACCTCCATGTGAAGGTTCTAAGCAAAAGAGCACCCTATTCCAATTTGAGTTAGGGATGGTGGATGGAACCAGAAAGAAGGAATAACCACGAGAAACGTCTCAGACCTCCCCAAGAAATAGGACCTATTCCTTTCCCATTGATCTCGGCATTGATGCAACTTCCATCATCGCCGTCTCTAACAGAACGCTATCCATGCTGTCTAATCACGCGCCCGGTATAGGCCTGCGGACGAGATAATCTGTGGGCGTACCGCGCCAACTGCGACAAAGTGAGCCATGCTAGACCGTTGAGGTGAAATCTTTCGCTGCTCAATGCGGGTCATTCCTAACCCTCTGCAGGCCTGCCTTCTCGCCACTAGGAAACTTTGTCCCTTCAGTCTTCGAACTAATTCTCCTTTCACTGGGGATCTGATACGAACGCTTACAATTCCAGAAAATGCGCTGAACGCTTACGTTGGCGAAAAGCTCAATGACTTCAGACAATCTGTAGCGAACGGAACTGCACTTATGGCTGACGGAACTTTACCAAGCACCTTGTCAATGTTCACAATGGTATGCCTCATGAGTTTTGTGTTAGAGACGTACCCATTCATCGTTATGTATAGCACATATGTAATATAATTCAAATTATCGTACACCATGCAAAGCGCTACTCGTACAGTGGTATTGGTTATTGTTTCTTTCCAGCTTTGATGTAAAATCCGAGTCGAGTAACACAGGAGGTCTGCCGACGAGAAGGCAGAGACACAGGCGAGTAAGCGGACGAGTTGCAACGCTTTTTGTGGGATGTACTGTAGTAAACTGTAGTAAATACTGTCAAACTTGATAC
>KZ347103.1:9896-21884 GCA_002352805.1 Teladorsagia circumcincta | reverse complement strand
TCTCATCGGCAACCAACTACACCCTCTCGATTTTTGTTGATCCAAACGACGACGGAAGGAGAGCCGCTAGATGAAATTGCGGAAGACTTGAAAAATTGTGAACGGACCTGCGCATACTTCTGACTATTTTCTAGGTAATAGGGGATCTCCTTTGAAGCAGAATTCTTACTAACCTTCACTCACATCCCTAGTGAGAAGCATGCACTTAGCTAGTTACTTAGTAAGTGCCAGTCCGAATTGAAAAAAGCAGCTTTTCCATACGTACAGGGACTGGAGCAATAGCTCCTGTAAGTTTTGTTGATAATCGGCCGGAAAAGACCGAAATAAAATAGATCTAGCATAAAAATGCCAACAACTTGCTTGCTTACTCGACAGGATTTCGGTCTGTCTTTCAGGTCAAGGCTCGCTCAAGGATTAGTGCCGAACGGTTTAACAGGCAAAAAACTTCCCCAAGGAACGAATATTTATAAATTGGTAAGTGCGCGTATTTATTTCGAGATGTCGACGTACTTCTCAACGTCTACTTTTCTAAGCCTACCTGATCTAATCAGCTTCCAGCAGTGCGACAAAGCTTTCTCTATTCGGATAGCTTTTCTACACTAGGTTGTGAGGTGCTTTTCAGACGTACAGCACCGCTTTGGAACACGACGCTCAAGCTTATGCGAATACGTGCCCATCCAGTGGCTCAAGCGAAACGTCGCGCAATGGTCAAGGCGAAAACTTTGCAACGATTTCGTCCAGCGAAGCTAATTCGTACATCGTGGCGATTTTCAGGGTACGTTTTTTCTGTAACATTCGTTTTCTCTGTGATCCACTTCGTTTGCACATACAGTGATTTTCAGGCAATACAATCCTTCTGGCGTGTGATCCATTCGAACAGCATCAACGAGCAAGTGCTATTTACTGATGCGCTTCTTCAAAGAACGGGAATGCCTCGTTTTACGCAGGTAAGTATCATAACACACTAAAAGGAGGTTCTAGTGGACGAACATGGAGAAATAAATGTGGATGAGTTCATCGGATACATTACAACGCCTTATAAGCGTCTTGATACAGTTCTGAATTTATTCTAGGATGGCATTTAATCTCGAGGAAGGTCTAGCCGCAAATAAAGGGAGAGGTGGATGTCAATGACTTCATTTTTCTCAGAACCAACACTTCATTCGTCTTCTCCGGGAGTTCAAGGGAAGATCATAAGGAGCCCTCTTTGTTCTCTGTGTCCTTTCGACTGAGGAAACCTCTAACGCTAGGGATACGGTCATCAAATATGCAATAAACTCATTTGAAGAGGGTGCACGTGTTGAGTGTGGGGAAAGCCTACGTTTTTCCCCACACTCAACACATGCGGGTCCTGCCTAATAAGTCGCACACATTCTTCAACCACCGTTAGCTACACCCCTATCCCTCCTTCCCAAAACCCAGGCAGAAATGTTCCGCTAGCCACAATAGTTATAGCATACGACCCAGTTTGAGCTGTTTCTTATCAAAATGTGCCCTTCGAATGAGGCTCTAAAGTGACGACTTGGGAGAGGCACATGTAGACAATTTTGACTTGATACAATACTTTGTGCTCGACTTTTGAAATCGATTCTAGCACGCACTTCCCCCTCCTTCTCTCCTCCGAAATCCGCCATCAAAACGGCCATCAAACTCAACTAGAACAAAGAAACAAAGACGTACAGGAAAATGAGCATACTAGGACTTATCACTGCTCAATTGGTCTATTCTTGGGAGGTCTTTCGTGCGGAGACTGGAGGGACTAAATTTTTTTCGGCGACTCTATAGGAAGTGTGGCCTTAATCTTAGCTTTGCTCACAACTTCGAGACCAGAAGGGGTAGAAAGTTCCACCGGGATCCACCTTACAATACAAATGGCGTTAATAAAGGCAGCAATTACGATAAAGAGGAAGCTTATCGAGGAAGGATATTCACCACATGACGCAATTAGCTGGCTGCCAAGGAAGCGAGCTGTGGCGTTTTCATAACGAAAGGCGCGCTGGTTGCTGAGCAGGACTTCGAGTGCACTCCGCCCCCAAATGCGATCCGCCCACTAGTCCATTTACTGATTTGGACGAGTGGCGCTGTCAACAACTGCATAGTTAAAGCAACCCGACTGGAGCGTATTTCAGGATGCTGTTATCAAGCGCAATGTTGTAAACTCGTTCAGACGTCAACTTTCTGAGTTGTTATCCGCTCTCGAGTAAAACCAAGCCAAACCAACCGAAAAAGAAGGGCTCGTTTCGCGTTTCCTCGACGAATTTTTCTGCTCTTTTCGCCACTAGCGTACCACTGAGCATCCCACGTCCCCTATGAACCCTTCTAGAAAACATCGTAATTGCGCTGCGCACTAAAATTAAGCGCACTAAAGGCACTTCAGCGCAAAGCGGGAAGGCACCAACGAGAAATATAATATACCGAAAAGTGAGCCAGAAATGAGAAAATTTTTTGGCAAGACAACTGAGAGGGAAATGAGTTGTTATACTCGATCTGAATGACAAGAACACCTCAAGTAGGCAACGTGAAATGAGCAACGAAAACTCTGTAATGGACTTTGTGATTGAAGAGGTGAAATTATGCTGTATATGCAAAGCGCATGGGATTGAAGGAGGCGACTACACAAAATTATGAACGAAGCGTAGCTTCTGAGTGCCTTGCTCCTTCCCTTTATTCCTGTTTAACTGTCTGATGGGTTGCCAGTGTTGATAGAATTGAAATCTGCTCAGCCGAAGTGGTACCCTTGGGAAGAGACTTTTGTGCAAAGCAAAATGGAAAAGCTGGAAAATGCAATAATAGGAAGGAAAGTGGCAAACATTGTGTTCCACGTTTCCCTCATTTTATTGGATAAATATTATCTGTCACACATTCAAAAAGTCGGCATTCCAGATGGCATGGGCTTCCACAAAACAAGTTGGCTGCGGTGTTCAACACTGTGGAAGCAACTACGTCGTTGTGTGCCGATACAGCCCACAGTATGTCGTTTTTTGAATTTTCAAGTCTGTATCCAAGTAGTCTGAAGTATTGTGTAACTTCCCTTTTATTGGGCATTTCATTTCATCATTTCTGGTTGATGGGCAGAAAGCCTCCACAAATGGATAAGGCCGGTGTCATACTTTGCGAATCGCGCGATTCGCTAGCGTCTGCGGCGCGTCGCAGCTAGTGAATCACTCAACTTGGTGCGGCTGCAACGTGCCGCGGACATTAGCGAATCGCGCGATTCACAAAGACTGACATCGGCTTCAATGAGCAAAAATAGCATGGGCTTAGCATGAGCATTTTACTGCCTGTTTTTTTGCATAGGCCTAACAAGCACTCGACTACATCTGTATTTCTGACTAAAACATGGGAGCGCGGCGCACACCAACTAACATCACAGTGAGGAAACCAACACTAAATGCTCTATACTCCAATTTGAATGCTTTCAGAGGCAACATCCCTTATCAATTTATCTACAATGCGGGCCCAAAATGTTCGGAATGTCCAAGCGGCTGTGTCTCACAGTATCTATACCAGGGACTTTGCATTCCGTTTTCTTGAAAAATCAATTGAATCTTGTCGTTATTCAATAAAACCTTAGAATGGCAACTTTTCTAACAGCATTTTTGGTGGACAAATGAACCCGCTCCTTTTACCAAGCTCAAGAATCTAGTCAAAAGATTCTATCACGCTGAGTATTGGCCCTTTAAACTTTACAAAACAACTTCCATCATCATAACTTTTCAAAAGCCGACTACAATGTGTCTTTTGGGTTCAACATTTGCTATGATGCATTGAATAGAAGGAAGCCTTGGTGATGAACGAGACGATAGTCACCAACAATTTGCTCGCTGCCGAGGGACTCAAAGGCACGGGTCAGACTCGAATCGATAGGTTATTTTGTTCAAAAATCAGACAAGAAGTGCGTTAGTGGGAGAAGCGAAACGTGCAATAGGAAACACTAAAGTTTTCCTTGGGAGGTCGACCGCGGTGAGATGGGGAGACACTGCGCTGCGAGGATAACGATGCAGTGGAAACTGAGCGGACTAGGACCAATCATTGCTCCTGAGCCGTTCGATGAGGCTCATCGTGAAAAGTCTAAGAGGACTGAGATTGTTTAGAAAATTTTCAAAACTTATGGCTCCAACCGTACTACGTTTTCTAGAACAATAGCTGCAGTAAAAGCTGTGCAAAATCTATAAAAAAATCGTTGAGGACCTTTACCTCCAGGCCGGAAAGGGATAGAAGAAATGTGTTACCTAAAATCAGTCACACTTGCAGTGGGCAATGTAAAAAACGCACAGTGGAGAGGAAATGCAACAAACGAAATTATTTGAAAAATGAGCCAAAAGTGATAAAAAATATTCGGTAGGATTGAGCGAAAATGAGTGATTATATTCAATCGAAGTGGGTGAACTCCTCAAAGAGGGAGTAGCCGAACTGAAATAAATGAGGCGGACGAACCCGTGACTCGAAAGGGAATTTTGTTCTGTAGCTTGTTGAAGGCATCGGGCTACAGGAGGTGAGTAAAGAACCTTACAAGCACGGCATAGCCTTCCAGTTTCTTGCAACATCCTTTTGCTCCTGTTTACCTGTTAGATATTATAAATATTTATCGTAAGTGCTTGATAGAATTGAAAACTGTTTCAGCCAAAATGTTATTAGAAAGTAAAATAAAAAAGCTAGGAATGCAACAAAGGCAGGAAAACGAATCATCGTGTGCTACTTTTTCCCCCGTTTGATCGGCGAATATCATCAAATAAAAATCTAAGTCAGAAAACGTGACAATTACTTCCACAGTAGAAAAAGCTTGCCTCCATCAGGAATCAAAAAAACATCATGTTTTCAGATGGCGTGGGCTTCTACTACGCAGGTCGGCTGCGGAGCTAAGCTTGGTAGTGGCAAACTACGTCATTGTGTGCCGATACAGCCCACAGTTTGTCGTTCTTTTTGGGATTCTGATTTTCCTCTTAAGCTTGGTATCTGTAGTCTGAGAAATTGAGTAACATGCGGCCTCATCGCATATTTCATTTCATCATTCTTGGTCGGACGGCAAAAAGTGTTCTCATTGGATAGATGCACAAAAATTAGCATAAGCTAAGCATGCACGTTCTGTTACACTGCTTCTTTTGTATGCGTCTAATTAGCATTCGATTACTTCTGTGTTTTAACTTGAAATTGAGGGTATGACGCACATCAACTATCGCCAAAGTGAGGAAATCAACATCGAGTGCTTTGTACTCCAATATGATTGATTTCAGAGGCAACATCGTCAATGAAAATATCTACAACGTGGGCACAAAATGCTCGGGATGTCTGAACGGTTGTTCCACAGCGTATCTGTACCGGCGACTTTGCCTTCCAGGTGGTACCTTGGAGGCGTTATGACGTCTGATTGGAAAATCAATTGAATCTGGTGGTTATTCAATAAAACATTGAAACTTGAACAGCACTTTTTGGAACCGGATGAATCTGCTGTCTCTACCAAGAACAAGAGACCATCTTAGGGGTCATTAGGTTTGGTTATTATATGGTTTAACCGTTAACAAAACAACTTTCACCATCACAATTTCTTTCACCAGGACAGTTGGGACGGATGGATCTGCTCTCCTAGCATGAATAGAAGACCATTCAGAACAATGTGCCTCAATAAGTCATCAAGTCGTTTGGATTTCACCAACCATGTTCCACCATCACAACGTCATTCATAAAGATGCCAATTAAAATGTGTCTAGCATTTTCGGTTCACATTTCCTATGACGCATCGAACAGTCGGAAATCTTGGTAATGAACGAGAAATATTTATCGAAAATTTCCTCGTGCTGAGACACTTAAAGGCACGGGTACGACTCGACTTGGTGCGTTGTTTTGTCGCAAATCACAAAAAGTGCAATGAGGATCGTTATTAGATATGAAGAAAGCGACATAGAAAACATTGAAACTTCCCTTGAAGTCGGTCATAGTATGACGAAAAGACATAGCGCTGCGAGAAGAGATAAACGCGAAAAGGCGAGAGAACACGTTGTACGCGAGACGCAAGACACGAATGACGATTTCCCGTAAAGGGACGCGTCTAGTGGGAGGAATTCCCACCACGCGATTTCCAGCATGGAGCTTGTCATCACCTCTATGGTTGCAAATCCAGTCATAGTATTTATGGAAGGGGTTCCTTGGACCGCCTAATGCCAATTCACATTTTTTAAGTTTTTATGGCAGTGAACGAAGATGGAGTGATGTGGAAATACATGGTGTCCCTTGAATATTGCACCACGTTTCTTGACTTATAACTTCTTTCAAAGTGGATGTATCCTGAAGTTATTATACATACCCTTTAGCGAGACATTTACTTACCGAAAGGAATGACTACCGAAGTAATGACAATCATTCGATATGTTTCCCTGCCGCTGTGAGTACGGCTCCTAATTGCTTCAAAAAAACTCTACTGCGGCCCGCATGGCAAACCAGGGTGTCCTTTTTCGAAACATTTCAGAGAACAGGCCTTAGCTCCTCCGTGTGGATGCATTGTTTAGTGCAGGACCTGTCCTCTAGAATAGCCCACACAAGATGGTTCAACAGGTCGGAATCGAAAGATATGAGAGCCATTAGTTTGAATATGTGAAATCGGAAAGAGGGTCACGAAACCAGTTCTGAACAATTTTCCCCTTCTATGCAGAAGCTACTTCCCGTTGGAGGGAATCTCATTCTACCTCGGAAAGGCTTGATATCCTGCTGCTAACGTATAGTGCACTGAAGCACTCGTTGGCTAGGTCACGGTTTTAGATTTATTCGCTTTTCGGTGGAGAGCGACCGGTAGTTGGAACCTTTGCTCAGACCACGAAAGGGATTGACTGCTGCTTGAGGAGAAAATTCCTTCACTTTGTCTGGCTTCCCCAGGACCTCACGCAAGCATCCTAAAAGTTTGAAGGTGGTAGCTTTGCTTCGCAGTAGAAATTTTGTAGTCGGCAAAAACGGCTCTCACGAAATCGCCGTTTTCGGCCCTCAGCACCAGCTCCACACACTTTTTGTCTCTGCTGTGCTCCTTCTGTTGGATTGAGCGGTGTTGCTTCTGCAATTTATAATGGACTGTGAGCAGTTGCTACATGACCGCTCTCCATGTGGTTGTGCTTAGAAACTTCAGTGTTCTGGTCACTTTTCTCAAGTCACCTCGAGTACTGAGGTCGATTAGCTTTTTCAAGTTTTTACATCAGATCGAGGAAGGTAGAACGCCCGGGGCAGCCGCAACGAGAACAAAATTCATGGTTTTTCACTTCGGTGCTCGTTAGGCTACAGAGCGGTCAAAAATTCAAAGCGCGATGTCCATCACCGGACCTCCAACCCAGCTGCATGAGAGATTATGTCATTTATTGAGGTTTGAGCGCACTATGAGATGGAGGACGAGCGGTGAGCTGTGAAATTTAGCAGTGTGATTTACAAGAGGCTATGGGAAGTATATCTGTGCCAGTTCTGGAAAACGACTACGGACACCCACAGAATTGAAACTCAAAAAGTGGTGCAATATTTATGGGACACAATGTACAAAGGAATTGCCGACTTTACGAAACAGAATTGTCAGGCGAAGGTTCATGGGCAGCGACCACAATGGCTGATGGGCGGTGCGGTTTTGATGACTCATTGGATCTCACTGGTGGATCAGACCCCTCAACGCGCCTCAACCAGTGCAGTTGAAACAGCCTTTTACCAAGCCTCCACCAACGACTTCCAAAGATGTCATCAAAAAAGCAGCGCCTCACAACTATCGCGATCACTGTTCTTGAGGTCAGCAACTACGATAAGGATGGGAGGAGGGTGTGGGGGTGGTAGTGTGGCGCCTACATTGGTTTGCTGATTCGCTCCTACCTTATCGCTTATCTCTCTTATCCCTTTGAACAGGCCTACCTCGATGCGTCATGGCAAATGTAGGGCAGCTAGATCATTGATCGCTTGTTTTACGAGGAGCTCAAAATTGAGAATATTCAATGACAGGAACGACTTCTCAATAAAGTTTACTAGATTCCACCGTAACCACACGTTTGCAATCGCGCCTAGTGTCCTGTCGTTTTCTCTGCGCACTCCTCGACAAGGGGCACGAAGAAAACGTCACCGTCAACTCTACGGTCAACGTCGATTAGAACATGAAGTATGGCAAGCGGATGATTCAGTCGGCGGGAGCGTAGACGCCGTAGGGGCCATGCTTCTTTGCGAGGCGCGGAGAGGGTGCGGCAACGGCGTCGATGCGCAAGCAGGGGAGGGACCATCGCGGCTAGCGCTAGAGAGGTTGCCGCAAGAATCTTGGAGGGCTGACGCGTAGTGGTCATAGAACTCGGTACTAATCTCGAAGTTTTCAGCTCTTTACGCATGTCAAGTGAGTACCCTCAACCACCCCCCCTCTTTACATAGACTGCCTACGCCCCCCCTGGCTCGCAAATTTCCGAAGTGCGCAGTTGATTTGCGCGCTCCAATGTCAATAGGGCGCTCCAGTGCACGTGGTTACGGTGGAGCTCAGGTTACCATTTTGATAAATCGTTCTTGTGTTCCGTGGTAAGGTTGGACATTACGACTCAACTACGTTAGCGACTGCTCGATGATCAGGAGCAGGGGCCTTCATTTATGCGCTTGAAAGATTGTCTACCATGAAAAGGTAGCCTTTGAGAAATCAGGAGGAGCTTGCCAGTGGTTCGTGAATTAGGTAAAAACCGATAAAAACGCTCTCCAACCAAGGGGCTCCTTTTCTGCTCCTTAATTTCTGCCTTGAAGCGAGCCTCATCGGTGCTGACGCAATCGTCGTGAATGTTCTGCTCTGCGTCTCTGCCAAACTGCCAGTATCCGCGTTTGGAGTCCGACGGCAGGAGATGGGCAGTCTTAGGACGTTTAGCATTGCGAGCGTTGCCAGTACAGTCTTACTAGGGCACTAGGGATATGCCCTTCACTGCGAACCGTGCGCCCCGCATCCATGAAGGACCAGCCCGCCCTTCTCACCTTCTTCGACCTCCCCTCATCGTGAAATCCTGCTTCAAGGCAGGAGAATCGATCCACCGTTCCGTCAGGGCTTTAATTATTCATAATTTCGTCATTTTCAGCGATTCGTCACTTTTATCAATGAGACGGGGGAGTGAACAAATATTATATTTCATGGGATTCTAAATAAAACCACTGTTCAAGTGGAGAGATTAAAATAATGAAACCGTAACTTTTTAGCTTACCTAATGTTAGGCTCCACAGCAACTGCTTAACATGGAGAGCTTTTCTATGTGATTTGCCAATATGGCGTATGTCAATGAAAACCAGATAAGAGCTGTCTTTTTGAAGGCATCGTGCACGGCGAATGCAACCATTCTTCCAGAAAAATCTATTCATCTGGCCACAAAAGATCACGTGCGAAGTTCCGTGCAAAAATATGGAAATTTAAAGGCTACAACTTGAGAACCGCACAGGCAAAAGCATGCACATGCGGCTGTTGCTTTTCAACAAGGAGGGACTTTCAGATCATAGAACGCTTTTCCAAGGTGATTTCCTGCATTTTGTAGAGACTCATGCGAGGAACATAAAGTATGCTCCATTCTTCCTGAACGCTTCTGGGAACCTAAAAGCAATGGTTAAGAAGTAGTCCAAAGTTCAATCCCCCGTGGTGACAAATTTTTGCAACCCATGTTGGAGCCTCTAAATTGTCGCCAAATTACGAGGACGACATGTTAATCGATCTGGTACCATTTGGACACAATTTGAGACACCAGCATGAATTTTAAAAATTAGTCATCGCGGAAGATCGAACTTTGGACTACCTCTTCTCTACTATTTTGACCATCATGGAAGCGTTCAGAAAAAAAAAAAACGAACCGTGGTTTTGTGTTCCTCGCATGATACTCAGCAAAATGCAATAAATCATTTCCGAAAAGCGCTCCATGTACTGAAAGATCTCCCTTGTAAGAAGTAAACGACGCATAATGGATTTTCAGGCAACAACACACTCGGACACACTCGAAAGTCTTAGTGTTCCCAACAGCTCCGGCACTTGTACGGCGGAATTCGAATCTCTGTGTTTTCAGGAAACAAGCACAACTCTTCACTGCCTTTCTATTCCCCCAAAAAATTAATGGACCAAGTTCCAAGGGAAATCGAGTGAAACGATTTCAGTGAACGATGTCTTTGAGGTCGTAGCACTCGAAATTGAAAAGACTGTCTAAAGGTTTGTCTAATGAAAATGGCCAGAAAACGGATAAGTTGAATCGTTGCTTAAATGTTGAAAAATGGCGTGAGTACGACACATACCTATCATCTTCCACCACTGTTGAAAGCATGTCCCAGAACTAAACTGATGCCATTCTTGCACAAGAAGTATTGGACATTGAACACGAAGTATCGTTATAAAAGTATTTGTACTGGATGGGCCGGTTGTAAGAAAAAAAGGCAAAGAGTTTATCAAAACGCTCAGGTTGGAGGCTTTATTGACTTCGCAATGCGGTTGTGCTGAGGCTATGAGGGACTGAACGCGAAGAAGAGAGCATTACAACAGATGACAGGGGTCAGACAAGAACCTGTCGAAGATGTGGGGGGGGGGAGACTTGAAGCTGCTGTAATTGCCTTTGCAAGGCTTTAGCACCCTTGTCGAGTGTCACTTCCATGCACAGGAGTGCCGCATCTGTTATTATCCTCTCATATTCTATGTTACAACCTGAAGGAATCGTCCACACGACTTCTGCCTAGGCTCCGCCCTCAAGAAGAAATGAAGGAATCTTGAGGAAGTCGGATGAGTGTGCCACTACAAAGCCGGTTTTATTCCGGAGCAGCATGTGGAATGAGAGGAAATGCAATAGCAAAATTTTCTTTGAACCCGACACCACTTTACAACGAATTCCTCGATATTTTTAGGCGTTGTGTCCGGCGTTGTGTTTCTCGGCGCTGACGTGTTTGTCGGCGAGCGACCAAGTCTGAGCCAGCCTACGGTCCCCACAAGGTTAGGGGCGCTGCATTCCAAAACCATTTCTAATATCTCTCATTAGCGTACGCCCGACTCCTGGGCTCGCCTCTACCGTTTGGGTTGCATTCATAGTTAGCGACCCAATAGCACAAGTACGTCGCCGACTATGAACGCGGCCTGGAGGCAGGGTGAGAATCGTGTCGAGGACGTGGTCGCAGAAGTACGACTCCCCCCCCCTCAAAATCGAAGTCTTGGCACGATCCCTCCCATTTTGATTCCCTCCCATGAACGGAGAACAGTGGTAGTGTAGTGGTGAGTATCCGCGTCTGTCACATGCGAGACCGGGTTCAATTCCCGACCGGAGAGAGTTTTTGCAATCTCACAGAGTTGTCCATGCCAATGCGAATGTTTGAGAAGTTCATAGAAGAGCATCATAACAGCCTGTGTCGACCAATGGCCGACTCCGCGATAGCTGCTGCGCGGTTTGTCGCTGGGTCAGATTTGCTGATATCCCGCTCAAAACCACCGGAATGTACACCCTCTATAAAAAGGTTTCATTCCCCAATTTTCGAACCTTTTGAATAGTACTCGGTCGAGTTCGATAGAGCTAGGCCAGCTACTGCCAAACAGTATTGAGATTGCTTTGAAAGCCTTCCATGCAAAGAGATATGGTCTCTCAAATTCCGTCGAGGTAGCGTCAAGGACGCGAAAATTTTCATGCGAGTTTTTTGCACTCAAAAGGCAATATCTCTCTGATTTCTTGAGCACCCAAAAAAGTGAAGACCATTCCGGAAAAAGGGAGGTTTGCGCTTTCTGATAGTGTATTTATCTTCTTCCCAGGCCTCTTTTCTGAGGAGATATTTGCGTCGAGGTCGTATCGAGGTCGATCGCTAACCGCTCAAAAAGGCGCTTCCTTCTTCACTGTTGCAGAATATTTCAGAGGCAACACTAGAATGTATCTAGAATACAATCTTAGAGTGTAGGCAATATGAAAAGGGACAATCGACATCGCCCGATATCGTCTCATACGCCATGCATCTGACTGTCACTCAAAGCGGTACACTCGATTGAAAGGTGTTATATGAGATGACCTATTGACA
>KZ347101.1:35520-48805 GCA_002352805.1 Teladorsagia circumcincta | reverse complement strand
TTCGCGATTCTGAGCATGGAAGCGTCTTTGTCGGTGCGTAGCCATGCACAGAAACGAAAAAGGGCTGTTTGGTCCACTGAGCCTGACTTGTGGCTTTTCGATAGCAGACGTCGGTAGCGAATTCGTCAGTTTTGCGAAAGCTAACGAGTGCTGACCCGTTACCCCTGTCAAACGTGTCAAGTTGCGTTATACAGGTCACGCGTCACTCAGGTACGCGTGGCTTGATATAGGTCATTTCGACTATTCCTGCTCGGTGGGCGGTGCCGTTTCTCGTCCGTGTTGAATGTGTGTTGTCATGGAGGAAGAAGACAACAATCGAGATGCAAAGAACCTTTAGCGGGCTCGAGTTTACCACCTCTTGGCGGAAGATTTAGAGAAACTGTTGCAGTCCCGTGCTACCCCAACCCTGAACCGCATGCTTCTTAGACTCCCACCTCCTTCACTCGTCAGCACGAAATAAACACGGAAGTTTTGAATATCATTCGTCCATGATCAGTCAAGCCCCCGACGACAGCGACAAATAACTCGAGAAAGCTGTCTCTTCTGTCTGCAAGGAATGAGCTTCTCGTGATAGCAGATGACGACCTCTCAGTGTTCGCTTTTTATGAACAAAATAAAAACCTGAAGAAACATCAGATCCAGTTCTAGCGGCCTTTCACAAGGAAAAGGAGGAAGAGAGCGACAAATCGCGCAAGTCACAATGGAAGAAAACTCGGTATGAGCCGTACGATAGGAACAAACATGTTTTGCTGTTATACTTTAGTATTTATTAATTGTTTGTTGAATAAAATGTTAGTTTTGATGGAGCATCGAATAATGGAGAAAAACTATGGCGACATGGCAAAACGTGTTGCTTATGCGAAGGATAAAAACGAAGTCGAGATCAAGTGAAGTACCAATGATCTAACGAATGGTAGTATATCTTATCCTGCCCGATGAGCCCCCGAAGTAGAGGTAAGGTTCAGTTTCCAACTGTGGTGTAAGGCGATAAATGAACGGTGCTCTGTTCTCTGTTATGCGGTGCTAGCCACTTTACGTATTGCAATGTCAGCAACCCGTGAGAAAGGAATCCAGAAGGTTACCTCAACAAATTGCTAATCTTAATGGTTACACAGCACGACAACGGGAGAATCGAAGAAAACCAAGGCCCTTTCGATACGGAGCTCAGAATAAATTGTATCTCCAACTTCCCTTCGTATCGGATCACTTGAGCGCAGTTGTACACAAGTGTCTGAAAAGAGCCGATCAGGCCAACGATGTCTTCTTGGTTACTTTACCAAGGAGCAACATTAAACACCGGTTGTTCAGAAATAGTCCCTATGACCAGAATTGCATCGAGGATAATTGTGTGTCTGCCCATATGGAAAAGTAGGAGACTGTGCGCAAAGATCTGTGCTTTACCAGCTTCAGTGTTCGGCATGTAATGCCTTGAGTATCGGGAAACTGGAATACAATTAGATGTACGTATAATAGAACACTAAGCTATTCAACGAAAGGAAAGTTTGGCTGCACCACTTGGCAGGCACAGAAGGGAAAGTCATAGTGGTTGTGACTGTGAAAGTTTGAAAAGTTAAATAGACGATACTGGCCTATGAGAGCGATATCGGTGCACCCTCGAGGCCTTCTGGATAAAGCACCGCATAAAGAAAAAGGAATGAGTGCATCTCCATAACTGGTGACTTCTTGCCTTACATTCCGCTTTGTGATCTCTGTTAACGAAAATGTAACGTATTGCACGTAACCATTCTACAAGCAGTGCACGACCGGTCAGTCTCATTTTCTCTATTGTTTCCGAAGCTGAGCGGCCCCGTAATGGTGGAATTACGTCAGTTTACCGCTCTTCGAACTTCCACTCTATTTGTAGTCATGGATGAGTTGTAACTTTCGGTACACTGGGTCTGCATTGAGCGGGTTGGTGACATTGCAAGACGTTTTAAAATGCTTTCAGACTTTTGAAAACGACGAAATTGTTGAGACGTCAGACACAATAAATACTCCACCATAACAAAGCTGTCAGACACAGATGCCAAAACATATGAAAAATGCCGAGGTTCCAAGAAAGACGGACGCAGACTACGGAATCTTTTCTGGCTCATTCGATCAACGAGAATCATTAAAAACTTCCCCCATTAGCGGTATCTCGCTCAACTTCGTCTGTAGAGACGTACATAGACGGAGACGAAGCGGAGCTACAGAAGCTCCTCATTGATTCAGTCAAGAAACAAACCCCCGCGGTGAGGCACAAGGAAAGTTACCGTTGAAGATATTGATAGTGTTTAACTGGGCTCTGAATATCGATACTCCCAAGACTGTAAAGGATTCTTGCATCATATTATTGCCGTTCCTAGCACTCCTCAGGATTAGCGAGACAGCAGCTGTGCTAAAGAAACACCATGAAAGGAGAAGTAAAGACGTGTGGTGGCTGCTTATTCCAGAATCGGACAAATCAGATTAAAGGGGTACGGCCATGGCATCTGGAGTACAAGGCAATCTTATGGTTCGTTGAAACAAGTTCATGGATCCAATAGCCGATTAAGGCCCAGACCGTTTTCTTTTTTCGACCGATTCGGCACATCCCCAATATACCGATCCATTGCGAAGTCGGATAAATGCTCTCCGATTGTGGTCTGCATGGTAACGGCCTAACATCGCATACATTTCGGGATGGAACAGCAACGGCTGCTGTGGGAAGAGGAGTTAATTGTGAGGATTTGAAGAGAGTAGGAGTGGGTTTTTCAGCCGTTATTCAGTACGGTAACAACGTTAATTACATTATGTTGCTGCGACGGAAGTCCTTGTATTTCTTGGAGCCAACGCCAATATAAGGGAGCACGAACGAAAACGGAGCGCCTGCAGAAATGCATCGACGTTTTTCGGATCTTCATCGCAAAATCCATGTTCGCTTCTTCGATTGTTCTGTATTATTGTTTGATATTTTCTCTCGCTGTGTCTAACTATTTTCATGCTTCCATTCATCTCATAATATAGGAAGTTGGTCAATCGCATTCATTTTCCATTACAGTAATAGAGTGTTCCTCGGTTATACAGAATCTAAAAAATTTCGCAATCATAACCATTCCAATGCCATCCACATTTTAGGCGAGTGCGATTCACATTTTCTCAAAATCAAGGAGTCACTGTGCTATCGTTCAAAGATTGTGATTGTGAACGTTGAGTTATGAAACGACCAGGAAAAAGCCATGAACCACAGTTTGCCGAAGCAAAATGAAGTTTTGACGAAGTTTCGTGGTCAAAATACGGCTGTTTCAGGCTGCTTTCATACTTTGCGTCGGTGCGGTCGGTGCCAACGGCGCGGACGGTACCGACATGCGAAGAGCGTCAATATGCGCACTGGCGCATGACGAGCACCCGGCTGCGCGCCAAGTACGTGCCATGCGCCAGAGCGCGTATTGACGCTCATCGCACTGTCGGCACCGTTCGCGCCGTCGACACCGACCGCACCGGCGCAAAGTATTAACACGTTGACGACCGCCGTTGTGAGCGTACTGCTTCAACATTCTCTCATCAATAGGCATAAATACTCCAGCGAATTCATTATCAGTTATGAAAAAATTGCTTATGGGATCCAATAATGTACATGGACCGTTTAGGAACAGGAAAAAACGCCAAATAAATTAAGAAAAACTAGTCAGTACACGTGAAAGTGTGGTATGACATCATACCACACGGTCGTTAACGTGTTAAAACAGCCTAAAGCTTCAACAGACATCTTAGTTTCTGATTTATTTCGTTTCGACTGACTGCTGTTGCAGGTCTTGACAAACAGGACGAACCAAAAAGGTAGATCAAATAGTGGGCAGCTCTTTTCCGAGTCGACAAGATTTCACACATGGAACCGGCTCACCCTCATATGTATGTGAGAAAGAACATCAACCAAAAAAAAACAAGAATGTAATAAAAAACTGTTCGATCGAGAGCAATACCATAACTAATTCGTTATCCAATTCCAGTAAGGCTGCGCTCATACTTCGCGACTAGGAAGATTAGAATACTAGGCGATAGGATAAGAGGATAGTAGTAGAGTAGGATATTGCACTAAAAAGACTGGGTACGTTCTAATTGGAATCGTTGGAGAGTATTAGATAGGAGTCTCTGGCAAATCAATCAATACGTACCTGATCTTGTCAGAGCACTGTCCTATTCTCCTACTACCCTGATCAATACGTATCTTCCACATTGCTCCAAACTATCGAGCCGCAACTATCTATGAACGCGGCTTAACTTGTTGGTTGTTAAGGCTCACACTGTTGAAAATTCCCTATTCTCGGGACATCTAACTAGAACGTAATCGATGTAAAAAAAGGGTGCTAAGTGGGTTGGGGGGGGGGGACCAGCGGCGGCGCGGTGCTCTGCTCGCCTGGCATGTTTACGTACTTCGATGAATCCGTCAGCAAGGGGGAGTGTAGGCAGTCTAGGGGGTGGGGGGTGAGGGCAGTCACTTGACATGAGTAAAAAGCTGGAATGTTCGAGTTCACACTATCTCGCTCGAGAGGGTGCAGGCGAGCAGAGCGCCGCGCCGCCGCATGGTCCCCCCCCCAACCCACTTAGCACCAAAAAAAAGCAAGAGTCAGCGCTAAAAATTAATTTTCCCTCATTGGAAGAAAGAAATTGCTAACTTTATTCGCGATTTGCTCACTACAACGAGGTGGATACGCATGTCTACCTCAAGTTATTATCGCTGCGATTGATTCGTTAGTGCGTGTCCAAACATGGTGAAACACGGTGACTGCAACTGGCTTTGTTACCTATTAGTGCAGCCATAGCCAGGGTCAACAGCCTTTCTGGCCAAGTCAGACAAGGGAGCCGTATTTTTTGATTTGGGAGAGAAGCTGTACTTGTCAAAATGTGGCCCTATTTTCAGAAAATATAGGAAGAGAAAACTCAAATAGTTTAAAACGTGCGCGCTTTGAACACAAGACATTGTCGCAGTTTTCCTTTTCAATGATTTCATGCTACTATGTTCATACTGTATTGCAATATATTTATGAAACATGTTTTGATCTTGTATATATTATCATTAAAATTTATATTACATCTATATCTCAATCTCATCACCTCCGCTCGATATACCCTCGCTTTCAAAAAACCAGAAATCCACGTGGGCACACGTGGCTAAATTCTCGTTGAAAAGATGACGTGGCACCACATCACGTACGCTCAAAGATGCTCTTGAATCGATGCCACGTTAGTGCCACGTCAATTTCTGCAATTGCACAATTTCTCGTGATTTGAAGGCGAGGGTATGTATTTTTGAAAACTGAAATTTAGAGCATTCAGCAATCCAATTTTTTTTTTCAATTTGCTCCTATTTCGGGAACCCAAAGCGAGTAAACCGCAAAGTTCGACTTTCCAGAGAGTACTGGAATGATGTACCTCAAAAAATCCACAAAACAAAATGGCTTGAATTTTCGAAGATTTCCAAGGCATTTTTTGGAGTGCATACTTTTGAGTTTTCAACCTTTGCAACTTTTTTTTTCTAATCTGTATCCGTGTGAAAATAGGAGAGTCTCAGAAAACTATGAGAATTCGGTTTCTTCAAATGTAATGCAGTGGTTGCAGGAATCCACTACTTAACCCTTGACGACCGTATGGCCCGCCGGCGAGCCACACCATTTGGGTCGAGTGGGATAATTCCTGGACAATCACTGTCAAGATAATTTTCCAAGTCCTCAAGCAATGAGTGTTAATTCGAACCCACAACCAATCATTGCTACAACACACACACAAGAATGGTTAAGGAAAAACTGCTAATGTTCAACGCAGAAAGAAAAAAAAACACTTGTAATGGTTCCACAACCGCATCTCACGAAAAACGCCCGGTCCCGCGCGCTAAAGATGTTTAAAGCGTGCGGTCGTTAAAGGGTTGAAGGCTGTGTTTTTTGTGAAAATTTGCTTTTCCACCTCCAAAAGCCGATTGCTCATATTATTGCACTTTTATGCAAGGTCTTCACCATGTCCATTACGCATATTTCCCCTATATTAATGCCACGGGTCGGATTTAGAGCCAGGAGTATCCCTCCTAGAGAGAAAAAAAGGGGTCCCCAAGTGCAGGAGGCGCGACAAGGCCTTAGCGCTATTGCCTCGCACATTTGGGGCACGATACAGTCGCGATTCAAAAGTGCAAGACAATGGCGCTAATTGTAAGGTCCTGCCGTGTGTGCTGTCGTGCTGCCAGCTACTCAGTCGCAGCATACGTGAGGCCTGCGCCCTCTCGCGCACGACATGTTCTCGCGCTTTCCCTCTCCTTGAGGCGCTGTGTTTTTCCATCATACCACGGCCAAACCCACAAGGGGAATTTCAGTGTTTTTTTATGACGCTTTTTATTTTTCTTCCTACTAACGTTCCTCGTCACACTGCTTGTCTGATTTTCGAATAAAATAACCCACTCACCCGTCTCGACCCTGCCTTTAACACCTGATTCATCGCGACCACTGCCGCTACCCATAACACCCTACAATCCACGAGCAGTATTTAAAGAAGAGATTGAGTGTTATTCAAAACAACTTTTCTCGCTGTGGTGAAAATGTGGCATCGCACAGTTCAGTGCTGCCGCATGGTGCTGGTGACCGAGCACAACTGAGTTCACCATCATATGCTCCCTCTAATCTCTAATACAGTCACGATGGGCTATCTATGGTGCACTACTTGTCGTAATTCTGTCTGCAACTAACTAGATTTTTTGGGTTACGAAGCAGCACGTCTAAATTATCGGCTTCGAAATTATTATAAGTATTGCTACTGTGAATCCTGAAGAGTAAACGGTTATTGGTAGAATTTAAAAAGATGGCGCAGTGAACCCACAACGGCGGTCATCAATGAGCTATGAGGGTAGTACATACTCCACGATTCCAAATTCCAGGCATGTGGAAGGAAAAACGGCACAATGTGTTGAAGTTTGGAAGGATACGCTGGAATAGTGGATGAAAAGCTCTTAAATGTGTACGACTCCAAAACTTCAAGATGCTGATCAGTGATGCTATTGTTTGCGATACCCATACGATGCCAACCCTTTATATTCACAGAACCAAAGACTATGCTAAGCTTTTATATGAATGATGCAAAAGTTGCACATCCAAACAGCACTAGAGCCTGAAAAACTAACACCTGGGTCTGGAAAATGCACTTATACTATTCCTATCGATTTCTTTCAGACCATATAAATATTTACAGGCAATTCGCGAATCATCACCTGCTCAGGATCCGCGGAAGCCACATCGAACATGTCTGCAGTACTCCATGGAGTTTTGGAAGGCGAGACGATGCCGGATGAATCGTCGTCCAATGGCATCGTCTCCTGAATAACCGCTATTGAAGAAACATTAAACCAATATCAGGCTGAAATGTTTTCAAATGGCAAAAAAAGAAAGCATCAATATCAAGGTGCACAAGGAAACATCTACCACCCACATTCACTGACAGAAAACTGCCATCAGCGTCACTTGTTACGAAGCTTTCGCTGACCACATCGTTGTTGTTTGCGTGTGAACCAGCACTTCTTGTGGGCAAACCGTCAAGGTCCTCAACATAGAACAACTTGAATGATAATGTTGTTATTTCAGCGTCTAATGAATTTTTTTTTTGAATTTCCTAAGAATGCTAATTTATGGACAGAACTTTCGCCCCAGGCGGGAATCGAGCAGGCAGCTCTAGTCAGGGTCGACAAAGTCCAACGAGGGGGTCGCATTCGACTGACCGAAAGGGGGGGTCGTATTCGGAAAGCTCAACGTTGCAACACATAGGCGAGAGGCACAACATTCGAGAAATTCTCCAACCATTAACCACCAACGAGTGCATGGCGCATCTCATGGCGCATCTCAGAGCAGAAGAGTCTGCTACGGAAGTGTCCGTATTTGACTGTTCACGTAAACAAATACTCTCCGGAGGGAACAATGTCTTCAAGCTGGGCCTAAGTTAGAAAAAGAGCGGCCACTTGGGTACATTGACTGCTAAAGGCTTACAAGAAAAATTTGGGAAAAAAATATTCGTATGTCAGCGACCTCTGAAAAAAGGTATAGTATATGGTAAGAAGCACAAAAGCTTTTACTTCGAAATAGTTATCACGATTCCTCATGGAATTCAGCTTGAAAAGAGCTGTACGCGTTTGAATGTTGAAAACTCGTGTTTTTGAGGGGTACCCACGAAAATCCATGAAAAAAGAAAACGGTCCATCGGTGCGATTTTTTGACTCCTTCAATTTTCAAAAGAGTTCGAGTATTCATTCAAAAGATCTCACCTTCTACTTTATTCTAGGGGAACAAGAATTGCAAAGAGTTGAATTTGAAGGAAGTTTTAACAGTTCAAAGCCAAAAACCAGCGCTCCGTGGGAAATCGGTCCGCGATCTCTCCAAAACGGTTCAACGGGGTGATTCTTTGACTCCATTGATTTTGGAAAGGATGAGAGTTTTCGTCAGAAACTAATACCTTCTAGTTTATCCCCGGGGGACAAGAATTGCAAAAGGTTGAATCTAAAGAAAGTTATGGACATTGAAGTTCAAAAAAACCGGTCGTGCACAAAAAACGGTGCAACGTGGCGATTTTTCGAATGAAAGAAGTTTCACAAAAGTTTGAGTATGCTTTAGAAAGGAAACAATCTGAGCTTTCAAAATTTTTATACCGCTTTTCGCAATTTATTATTTGAAGAAGATTACAGCCTCTCAAATGAAGAAATGCACAGTTCTGTGGATTCGTTATTCTCCACCCCATAACTAAAAGATTATTGAAGACACGACACAATACACAAGCGTGGTATCTGTTTACCAACCTTTTTTATCCCGACAATTCCGTTCCGCCTGGCATGGCAGTGCAAAACATATGAGGAAGATGAAACAATGACAATCATCTTCACAACCTATCACAAAAAGACAGAAAACTAACTGAACTTGCACTTTTTGACTCCAATCAGATGAAAAGCTGTGTTCCTTTCGTATTTGAATCTTCCTAAGTTATATGAAAGTAGCACCCATGAGGTATCGGTGATGAAAATTTGAAGGGAAATAGTTCTCTAAGAGATATCGAACGAGAATGAGGTGAACCTAAACTTTGGGACACACAGTATGATTATGACTTTTTTTGTATAACACATATCTGCCGTTTTACTGCTGCAGTTAGCTTTGCGGATGTGGTATTTTCCTTTGGAGTCATTACCTGGTTTGAATCTGCAGGAGCCACATCGAACATGTCCGCAGTACTCCATGTAGTTTTGGGAGACATGATGATTTCTGATGAATCATCTTCCAATGACACCGTATCCTGAATAAGCATCACTAATAAAAATTAGTAGAATCAATACAACTGTGGTAAATATGCCAGTGAAGCTGGGTTAAAAGCACGTGTCGAGATCGAATTAGTGTAAATTTTGATTGAAAATTAGACAAGAATTGCAACGAAGAGCGGGATCGGGGAGAAAAAGCGAAAACCGCAATAAAAACACTGAAATTTCCCTTGTGAAGTCAGCCGTGGTATCATGGGGAGACAAGGTGCCGTGAGGAGAGGGAAAACACAAGAGAGCACGTTGCACGCGAAAGGAATCGACGCCACGTATGCCGCGACCTATGAGCACAGCAGAGCAAGGCCTTAGCGCCGTAGCCTCGCACTTTTGAGCCGCGAGAATGTCACGCCTCCTGCGCTCGGGGACCCCTGTTTCTTTCATGGAACCCAATCTAAACATGGGCTTTAAGGTGAAATGGTGCCCCAGGGTGTAATCGGTAGTACAACAGCCCGCAAAGTATGGTGCTGGTTCATCTCAGCCTGGGGCGAAAGTTTTCGCCATAACTCAGCATTTTCGTATAGCAATTGCAACACGAACACCCACCGATGAGTCAGCCACTCACTGCAGGTCTCTAGATGTTTATCAAAGAGAAGGTTGAAGAGGGCAACACCGATAAGAGTCACGTAACTGCGGAAATCAACGGTAAGAAAGGGGTCCCATTTCTCGGGTTGAGGGCCGTGTCTCATGGTTTTTCTTCTTACCGGCACCACTGACAACCTCTACAATCATAATGGTCGGTGAAAATCCAGTTGGAGGGGCCACTATATTGTGCTCTCTAATACTCAAGATAAGAATGAGAGCACCGGTGACACGTAATCTATCATTTAAATTACACTTCTGATTAGCACTGGTGTAGTGTGAGAGTAATCCAGAGGTGCTTTCACAATTTGGCTGGCAATGGTTCAAGGAAACGGTCCTCAACCAGCGAAATGGAGAGTTTTGCCATGGGCTAAGGTTGGAGCACCTCCACGGTTGATGAAGAGGTGCCGAGAATTGTGCAGGATGTGGGCAGGAGGTGTGGAATGTAAGACAGCAACCGGTCCTTATCAAAAGTGCACTTGAAATGATTCGTCCATATACTATCTTATCCTTATCCTTAGATAGCTCAAAGGAGTGCTCTCTGGGGCTAAGGATAAGATACTAAGGAGTGGCCCCCTCCAACTGGATTTTCACCTAATGGTCTGCCTTCTAATCGCAAACTATGCCTTTAAACTGGCGACTTATGGGGTAGAAAGAATCATGCGATTTTCGTGCACGATTTCTGTAATAGGGCAAAAATCAGAAGTTGTACAGACTCAAACCTGGATGTATTGCTCTGGCGCCATAGGAACAACGTCTCCGTAAAAATGGTACGAGGAGGGAGCTGACACGATATCTTAATAACACTTCGATCAAATAAAGCACGCAACACAACCGCTCACAAACGCGCACTTCTTCAACGCCCAGCGGCTGCGTTCACAGTAGGATTCTGGTGATTCGCTTGAAGCGCTACTCGATCGGGGGTCGCCAGCTCGAACTTCACATAAAAAAATAATGTCCTTTCCTACAGTGAAGAAAGAAAGACATTGCTCGTTTTTCTTCAGAACAGTTTATCGATTCTCTATGTATATACTTCTGAAACTAGGGCGATAGGGTCTGCAGCACTTCTACATTTCGTATTAGCGCGAAATTTCTCGCTGCCAGAAACAGAATTTGGCCGGCAAGTGACCTGAGCAGATGTGTTCAGTAGCTTGCACTTTAGACTGAGAGTTATTCGACCACTGTGATCCTCATCAAGATCAACTCTTGTTTACAAAACTGTTGTTTACAATATGTACAGGACTGTATTATTTTACGCTGTTTTAGCTGAGTATGTCATGAACATAGGCCAGATCTCCATGGAGACATGGTTATATTCTAGAAACTAAGTCGACTGATTTCTATGTTAGCTCGCACAGGAGGGGGGGGGGGGGAGACTGCCAAAAAGTCATTTTGCCTATCGGATACATCAGCAAACCTCTCGTTGTACAGGGTACCGAAACTTCCACGGCTATTCCTTAGACGGTCCCGCATAGACAGAAACAGTTCTGCCTTCACTACTCTCCGAGTCTTCAGAACATGACGTCATTGCCATCACCATTGAACTTGAATGTCTACAATGATGACTCCAATCTACCCATTCTTGAATCGGTTGAGTGAAGGATAGCATCCCAGAGACAGTAGTCCGAATATACAATCCCCCTTCCATTCGGTGTTTCAGATAACGTCGTTATGGTCCGCGATTCGTCAAGGACCTCCTTGAGCTTGACCCGTGCACCGCGTATTCTTGGCGAGCTCCTAATGTCGTCGGTGTAAGGCTATTACGAATTTTTTTGAATAACTGAAATGTGCCCTCCAAACTTCGGTTAGGGTCATTTGGTATGAAGCCGTCAAAGAACGAGCTTTACTTATTGCTCCCGCCCCATATGTATATCCGAGTCATTGTTTAAGGAGCTTCCCTGAATTACTAGACGGCAGCAGAAGTAAAATAAACTGCAAAACAAACAGGCTCGCTACCAGAAGTAACACAATCAATTAGGCATTCTCTGTGGTCCGCACAGCTCAAAAATGCGCGATCAAACTCTAGCACGAGATTTTTTGTCCAAAAAAGAATCACATACTTAATCTCTCAGATGTCATCTGTAGAATGTGTGGGAGCGGTGGCAAGTAGTGGAGAGCATCGCCTCCTGGCAATGATTCATATATGCTAACGTCTGAGTAGAATCCTCGAGAGACTCCCAGTTTGTCCGAAGCCTGGAAGTCCTACAATGAATTACTGACGATGAAATGCTTACAGAAGAATTTAAAAATAAAAATAATATATAGAAAATTCATAAATAAAGAATTTAATTTAAAATTGGTTCTTGAACATAAGCGAATGAGTAAACATTTTTCTAACAACACCGCACTCGGTGGCGCGCCCGTATAACAACGTTCCTTGTTCTCAGTAATTACCCTGGTCCTCGCTTCAGTTTAAGGCAGCGATTTCGATAATTCTAGAAAGTGTTGGAAGAGACGGGGGTGCTCAATGGTACGCCAGTGGCGAAAAAAGCAGAGGAATCCGTCACGGAAACGCGAAGCGGCACCCACTTCTTGGGCCGCTGGTTTTCGCTCATGAACGAGTAACAGCTCAGAAAGCGGACGTATGAAAAAATTCACCACTACGCGCTCGGTGGCACCATGCTAAATCACGCTTCAAGCGAGTTGCTCCAGTTGTGCGGCTGCTGCCAGCGCCGCTCGTCCAAATTACCAACTAAACTGGTGGGTGGATCGCTTTTGTGGGCGGAGTGCTTTCGAAGTTCTGCTCAGCAAGCAGCGCACCTTTCGTCGTGTAAGTGCCACAATTCGCTTCTCCGGCAGCCAAGTAATGCTCCCTGTAGTGCATATGCTTCTCAGGGAGGTTCCCTCTTTATCGTAATCACTGCTTTTGAAGGAACCTTCACGGAAAATTCTTGCTTTCGCATTTGAAACATGAATACGTCAGTTGAGATCACCAGAGAAAACGAACGAAGTTTCACGCAAGAAAATTTAGTTTCCTAAAAGAAACAAACCTACGAAAACCACACTCTGGGGACGGTCATGGGTAGGTTGGGTGGAGATAAGCGAACGCAGGGAAAGAAGCGTGCCTTGAGCGGCCGCGTATCAGGCAACGCAACGAAATCGGGTTTAAGCGTCCGAATTAGCAGAATAGAGGCGAAACGATCGAAAGAATAAGACGCAGTAGAAAGTAGAAATGTTGTTGCCATGAGTGAAAAGGCCAAAAGTATTGTCCCTTTTGCTATCCTACTACATATAAGCGGCTAAGTGTGTCTGTTTGTGTGTTTGACCGGAAATTCATAGCTTAGGTACCAGCGGTCACCAGGAGCTGATTTCAGGATATGATATAGGAGGTGGGACGGAAACACATATGTCGGGGACAAAAGGTGATAACGGATGATAAGAGCTGATAAGAGGCGCCAAAACGCAAATTTCGCAAAA
>KZ347101.1:5643-18596 GCA_002352805.1 Teladorsagia circumcincta | reverse complement strand
ATGACGGATATTAAACTTTTTTTAGGAAGTCGCAGACAGTTGGATATTTTTTCCTAAAGTTTTCTTATAAGCCTTTAGTAGCCAATCTACCGTAGTAGTCACTTTTTACTAACTTAGATCCAGTTTGAAAACAATGGATCCCCTTGGGAGCATTTGTGCGCGTAGACAGTCTGTTATGGACACTACCGCAGTAAACTCGTCTGCTTTGAGGCGCGCCATGCACTCGTTTGTGGTTAATTCTTGAAGAAACACTCGATGTCTTACCTACGTAATGCACCGTTGAGCTTTGCAAATACGACCCCCCCCCCTTCGGTCGGCCGAATACGACCCCCCTCGTTGGACTTTGTCCAACGGACGGTTGAGCCTGATCAGGAGACAACCCATTATTATACTTCTGATGAAACGGGAAAATCCTCGAATTTTCCACTTCACAATTCCTTCACCCAAAATCATCAAAAATCCCAAAAATGACCATTTCAACTTTCTACTAACACGAGATTCACGCTTTTCCCAGAAATAGTCAACCTTGCTCAATTCCAATCGCAACCCTCCCTCTTCCATATTCACAATGTGATCCCAAAATGTGATCTCATAAATTTTGGCAAGCATTTCCTGCAACAGAATGCTAAAAAATCCCTTCCACATTAGTGGAACCAGAGAAAAATTCGGAACGCAAACTAAGCCGCATCTTTCGAGGTCAAGTTCATCCTATGAGTAAGTCTATTTTCGGTAGCCATCGTTCGTGCTCGGTATCGTGAGTAGCTAAAGTGGTGATCGAAAACAGTCAAAACAACGTAAATGCGAAATTCCGCTTTTGTTCACTCGGACGCTCTGAAATAAAAACATTTTATCAATATCACCAATCCAGGAAAGTATTATCAAACAGGCTCACGTTAACAAGCATGAAGTGCAAGCTCTAAGTACACCGACAATTCCAATGGCTCGTTAATACTCTATAACTTATCTTTAGCTGTAAACATCAAGCCATAAGGACAGTATGAGACAGGAACAGCACAACAGGTGTCTTCAGTTCTTCTAATATTCCAACAGCCTGTGTTATACAAGATTGGCCTGCACTTGCAGAAACAGCATTATTGTTGACCTCGCTATAATTGAGTACCTAAGAATTTAAGAAAACAACAAAAAAATACATGCTCATAATGACTTTATCGAGATTATCGCCTTTAAGAAAACAAGTAACGTCAACCTCTTGAGGACTTCACCACTACGTGGCCGCACGGTTGGGGTGAGGGGGAGAGAAGCTGGGTATAGAATAGATTCAGTGAACAGGTTTGAAAAAGGGTGAACAGACACATTAACAAAGGCTGAACATCTGGAGCCAGATGCAGCAAAACCCAACAGAGGATGTGTTCCCACCCAAACTCTGCATCTTTACTCCGGTCGATGACGCAGTCTTATAGTCAAAAACAGGGAGTGCCTTCACAGATGCAGAGTTTTGAAGACCCATCCCCAGCCGGGCCTTGCTGCATTTGGCCAATGAACAGCCGCGACACATGGTAATGAAGAGCAGCTATGGAAGAAAACCAGTAAAATCCAGTAAATATTGGCCTTAAAGCATCAGTCCCAGGAAGGTCGAAGTGGGCGTGGTGGACAAAAGTCCTACCCCTTCTTGCCAGCCGTGAAGATTCACGATTTACATCGTGGATCGACTTCAAGTAATCCCTGTGGTCCTTAAACGACGATCGCAAATGCCTCCGCTGCCATTCACGCGATCTCCATGGCTGGCAAGAAGTGGTGCGATCTTTGTACGCCACGCCCACTTCGACCCTGCTAGGACTGTTGCTTGAATAGAAAAACTGCATCATTACATTTCAATAAAAACTATTTCGCTATAGTCGCAAAAATGTTCAAGAAAAATTGGAGAAATCTACAATGCAACAACAAGAAAACGAACAAAAAAAATCGTATAAACGCTACAACTTCAATAACTCTAAAAACCCTCAACTTGCAGTATTTTGTAACAATTGTTGCAGTCTCATGGTGTTTTCTCGCACACTATTTCAGAACAAGGCTTGAACAGGACAGTGCCGAGTGGAATAACCTTCGCTAAACCTTGCTCGCCATACGTAGCAAAGGAATTTGGAGAAAACACCGGTTGAGCACTGTTTCACAATCGAGCACCCGTTCAACCACGATGAACAGTAAACAAGGTGTTAGAATTTATGCTATTACTATGAAGAAAACAACAACGGTGCAATTCCATCTATTATTACAACATTATCTCCACCTCGGGATCTTTCTTTGGTGCCACGAAATACGCTTTCAATCTCAATTTCAGTGGTGCATCGATGAGCGGTGAGTTACTGTTGATCAGTGCTCGGATTATGTCCCCTTTCAGACGACCGGCCTCCCATTCGTGCTCAGTTGAAGGATCCAGCAACCAGTCGAGAAACCTGCAGGAATTCAAGTAAACAATCGATTCGAAATACATATAGATCGATCATGATTTATAACTCAAAACCTACCACACCCTACAACTTAACGGAAAGTAAAGTGAGTCAGTTCTTGAAAACTGTATTGAAAGAAATCAAAGTGAAACGAAACCAACCCTGATAAGCCAAGGAATGTCTGCAAGGCGAAGGGATGGGGCAGCAAAGAAGCGAACGTGCGAAGTGATGCAAGACGAAGATCTGGGAATGGTTTCTGGACCAGACTTAGCAACACCGATGGCATTGGTGTGCCCAAATAGGAAAACCATTGCGCCAGTAGCTCATTGTCGCCTGCAAAAGGTACGATTTTTTTAACAGCAACTGGGGATTCCCATCATTACCAAGAAACCACAAGTTCTTCAATTTCATAGCTCTCGCCGCATGGAACCGCTGCAACATTGCGATTGCAGTTCCCTGACCTGACACGTGAATTTTTCGGGATCACTTCACAAACATGAATGCAATAAAATCATTAAGCAATCTTAAAAGCAAAGTTCAGGCTCGGACCAACCCAATAAGCCCTTATAGTGACTAGAAGTGTGCCGGACGCAACTGGAGAAGGCGCTCCATTTTCCTGCACCAAAACGCGTAACTAAGACGCTAGGCGCTAAATACTTTGACACGCTCCACCGAATGCGACACGCTCCTCCCACCGCTCGATATCTTGTCTGCGTCGCAATGTTGATCTGCTATGCTCTCTCTACTCGGGTTTCTCTACCGCTCTCCGCGCACACATTATCTCTCATCTCCCTGCCGGCCTTTTGGACTTCTCCTCAGCGTAGAGCGAAAAGCTCGTAGTTCCTCTGTATTTCATCGTTTTTTTCCACTGTCGGTCCACGTCCCGCCCCTAATTTCACATTTGAATGGAATACCCCACCAATTTGATCCCGAATCTTGTCTTTCAGTGGTTAGAAAATATCATAGAAAATATGAATAGAGTTTTCAGAAGCATTTTTGGTCTAATTTTTCAACAAGAACATATCTCTTGCTATCGATCGAGCACTGCTCCTACTTGTACTACTGTTTTTGATTATTTATAATATTTACGTTCTGTTTATGAAAATAAAAACAAACGAAGAAAAAAACCAAACTGAAAATTTCGCAAAGCTCGGAACACGTCGGCTAGATCAAATTATGTAGCTATTTTGTAAGCTACGTCGCTTTGTTTTATGTTAGGGCAAGATCAGGAGAATTGACACAGAAAAATTTGGGAAGAAACCGAACATGCGCGAAAAAATGGTTGAAATGAGTGCGGAGTACACATTTTCCGCAATGTTTTACATAACCTGCAATGCACGGGATATATAAGTCATAGAAATATATGGATCATAAGCAGCCCTTGATGTATGAACGAGTGTACTATACAATCCGTTCAACTAAAATAGTCGGATTATGACTATGAAATTTCATCAGTTTTATTGGTGCAGAATGTGTGCCGATTTTGTTAGTAGGCAGTTCTGCAAAAGGAGACCTCGAAAACCTGCATGTGTTTCCTTCGCGTTTTTTTTTACAGCCACCATTCACCCATGCTAGATTTTGGCGAACACACATTGAATGAGACTTACATGTGAAGATGAGGTAGAAATATTTTAAAAGTACAAACCAAGCTCGAAAAGAGTTGCGAATGCGTCAAGATGCCGAACACGAAGTTCCACTGGTCCGCTGGATAATGCCGCAGCAAAGGCTTCCATCACACGCGCTATACCTTGATCACCTGCAGAGGGAAATTTCAGTATTATTACCAAGCACAGAATGAAACAAACATACAACACTGAATGCATCTTGAAAGCTTGAAAGCTGAAATACTTTTAATTTTTCAATACTTACGCAAAGCAATCACAGAAATCAAAATTCAGAGAAACCGGAACTAGATACTAACTTTGGGCAACGCCTTCGTGGATAACGGCTAGTCTATTCAAATTGAAATGCTCTCCCCTCACTCATTTCCCAGAGTGAAATTCGGTTCGTCGAGGATTTTCGCCTGTTCAGTTACGCTCTCCCGGGCGGATATTCACCCTCGCCACCATCCACTCGTCTGTGCTCTCCGCGCGTACACTCACTGTCGACATACTCGCACAGCAGAGAGCCTTGGTCGAGGAATTCCTCGACCGTTATTCACCCCGGAATTTCCTTGTGCACACCCCACTAACGCTTCGCACTCTCTGGCACCTGGCTGTCGACTTATTGCGGTTGCTCGACTAATATGGGTTGACCGCATTCATGAACCACTTACATACTGCCAGTGGTAATCTCGATGGCTACTTAGCAGTTTACTCGACTGGCTCGTGCTCGATTATGATCGGATCAGGCACCTTAAGCTCACCATGGTGTCACGTGGTGAGTAGGAGTGAGCTGAACTAGTATACTCTAGACGCGGACCGCCATCTTTCTCTCGCGCTGCTACCCACATTCACAACTCCACTGCAGACATCTATACTAATTGAATGAAAAGGCGTGATGTACCGAGTAATCTCTGTAGATTTTGCTTTGCTTCAGCTTTGTAGGCAACTTGTGCTAAAGTGTCAAAAGCCAGCACTCGCTGCGAAGCGTCCACCAAGTCAAAATGCCTAACCTGAAAAAAAAAAGATAATAAAACGACAGATTCAGAGCTCCACTTTCACCAAGCTTTGAAAAGCTCAAGACTCATGTAGTAGCAGAATATGATATCCACGCTGGTAAAACATGAATATTATCCATCACCTCTACCTATCCACATGGTGCTTTGTAAATATGCTGATAAATATTTATGGCCTAAAAAGCGAGGTTCAGTATGGAACAAGGTGGAACTCTGCAGAAATGTACATCGCTCCAACAAAAATGTTACAGGACTATTGGATAGGCTGCCTTCAGCACGAGTTACAAATCGTAGAAGCGTGTGTATGAACCTTTGGTTCGAACTTTTAACATAATTGAGGTGCAGCTCGCGAATCAAAGAAGGCTTGACCCTGCTATACAGTTCAAAGTCGGGATAAAATGGGTGTAGAAGAGCATTCAGTAATGAAGCTGGAGTGGGAGTGGTCTGTTAGAAGAAAGAAAGCTAGAGAAACCACCAATTACGCGCGGATTCACTATTTCAGCCGCATTTCACTTTGCGATAGAGGAGGGACATGTTGGACGAGTTCCGCGAATCTCTCCACTTGCTCCAGTACGAATGACATTGACCGCAATGCAACTGCGGCAGCAACTGTGCCCGCGTTCTTCTCGCTGCACCACATGGCAGTCAACAGGGATAGGCGGGGTTTGCGGACCAAGGTGTAGACTGCGGGTCGAGCGAGTTTCTACCGCCTTTGTCTCGCATTTTTAAGCCGTGAAAGAGGCGCGACATCAGTGGTTAGCCGCTTGTCCACTACTGTCGGGGATGGAACAGGTAAGCGTGCCTAATCCCGCAGAGTGCCCTTAATAATCCCGAACGTTTCCTTACATCTCATTGGAGATCAAATTTGCTGAAAGTCAAATCAGTAGACCCCCATCAATGAGTGAAGCTCTCTAAAGCACTACAACCGATTTGTGGGAGAAACCACTCAACAAAGCCTGGGCCAAAATTCCTCAGGAACCCTTCGAGTCGCCGTCGAAGCTCTGTTAATGCTCTATGAGCTGCAAATGGTGTCGGAGACAACTGCATCGAAGGAAATTGCAGCTATTTTGACGCTACTGCGCGTTAAGAACATTTGCAGAGCTTCTCGCATTTCAGCGCAAATGGCATTTTCTATGTTATAATTACGATATTTATGGCGCATTCTTTAGATAAGGCTTGCCTCAAGGTAAAACACTCCGATGCATATAGAATGATTTGTTTGGTGAAAAAAAATTAGAATGTAATTGAAATGGTCTAGTGCAGGTATATGCTTTCACAACGAAGGTGGAAATAAGTCATAAATTTAAGCCGAGATAAATCTTGACTAAAATATGAAATTTGACAAGAATCACTACGTACCATGTCCATAACAGCAGGAACAAACGATGGAAAGCTGTTTATAACGTCCGGGTACACACGGCTCAGAGTACCGAAAAATTTCACGCACGCTAAAATGGAAATATTGTATCCGCAGTCGAATATTATTGATAAGCATACATGACATGTGCAGTAATTAGAAAGTTAAAGGAATTGTCTACGGAAAAACCATGATTCTATCTCACAATAAACCATTGGCTTGAAATCCATCATTCACGGTGGGAACAAAAAAGTGATTGTTCTCGTAAACAATTCGAAAAAGTAAAAGAACTGCTACGCGTCAAAATTCTCAATTCAGTTGGTTCTCGGAGTGCCATTAGGAACCCTATTGGCCTTTTCCACCTATGGCAATAACATTCGCTGCCACATTGCCTGATACGTGACCGTTAAGGCACACTCCTACATGCGCGTCTTGGCTCAGCCCCACCTACGCTCGACCGTCCATAAGGTGTGATTTTCGTGAGTTTGTTTCTCTTCGTAAATTGGATCTTCTTGGGCGAAACCTTGCACGTTGCCTCTAGTGATCACAACTGGCATGTTCATGTTGGAAAAGAATGTAAGTATTTTCCGTGGGCGGATTTTTTAAGCATCATTGGTAGTGTAGATTACATGCAGTAAGTAGAGAGATAAAGAGACGAATCGGGATCGGACTGCTGCACTATTTTGTTCGAATAAAATAGGCTGGGAGTGCGATAAGGCACTTCAGTGATTAGAAAAAGCAAACATGGAAACATTGAAAATTTTCTTGGGAAGTGGACCGTGGTGAGAGGGGGAGACGCAGAGCTGCAAGGAAAGGGAAATTGCGAGAGCACACCGTGCGCGAGAGGGTGCAAACGCTAAGTTTGCTGCGATTGGTAAGCGTGGCAGCTGTCGCAGCAGTCAACCGATGGCATTAGCTCCCTTGTCACGCACTTTAGAGTCGAGACAGTGTCGCTACTCTTTCACAACCGAGGAAAGACTGGCTCTTGGCAGCTAATCCCGACTCGTGGATTTGAAATAGCAGTTGACCCGCTGATCCACGCCTGCGATTGAGGTGACCACAACCTCAATCAAAGGCGAATTCCCCTACCTAGGGAAGGATTCCAACTCCCATGGAGCTATGAATGGAGACCTGGGTGAATGGATACAGTCAAGAATGCTGATTACAAATGTGAAGATTAAAATTGCTTCGTGAGCTTCCAAAGCAGATTGTGAGCGATCAAAGTTGAAAGGAAATGCAGGTCAGTATATGAAACAAGTAAATATGCACGGGTCAGCATTTTTAATGTTCTCAGAAGCTTTGCCTCAAGGGGTCAGTAGGTGGCGAATGTGATATCAATTTCTGGCAGGAGGGCCATCTGGCGCAAGTTTATCGCCACAATTCACTTTTTGCTGATTTCTCGCGAGCTCTGATGTCCACAACATGCTTAGGAAGTTTGCGTGGTAATTTTGGTTGCCATAATTGTGACCGGCACTTTTGCCCTTCTCGGCGATGCAAATCTACTCTCGCTTCCTTGGTGGTTCGGCGTCCCTTTGTGGCCATTTCTCCTTATTCCACACCCAATTTATCCTAGCTTACGCCTTTGATAACGTATAGAAGATCTAGGATGTCTCTATTTTTGTTCATCTTACATGACCCATTCGTAACTGTTCTCAGCGTTATCATTTGGCTGATCTCCAGCTCTAAAGGGCAAAATGTTTACGAAAATGTTGGTAGAACGTCCTCCTTATCTGTGAGCCTCATCTCAACTCCGCTCAGATACCGTATAAACAGTGGACAGCGGCTCTCAAGTTTCAGTTAGCCTCCTTTCTTTGTCTGCAACCGTTACCACACATCCTCTGTTGATCTGTCTGTGGATTATATGTGCAAGAAAGATTGTATATCAAGAGGTATGGTGTCGAACGAAAGGACCCGCGTGGCACGACAGACGAGCAGTTACTCCAACAAATCCCACTCAAGCGCAACATGGCAGAGCGGTAGAAACACTCAAAGTCAACGTCAATACCATCAAAATGAGGAGAAAAGCAGAAGTAAAAAAACGTTATCCATGAAACGCTTGTATTTACACTGTTGTTCACCTGTGACCACTCTCTCCATATAAACCCACTCAAGCATTACAGAAAGAGGAAATTTACCTACATGGGTAAAGAAAGCCTCCATCCGGCGCCTCCTTGCTGCTTTGCATTAGCTCGTAAATCTAGAAATATAAAACCATCTCTTCAATGGAAAGACAATGAACACCCGCAGCGAGCTCGACTACTTGCGAGAATGAAAAAGAATTAAGAGCCAAAACTGGTTGGTTATAGCTCCGTAGATGCAAGATATAGGGGACAAAGTAAGATATACCTTCTGTGGAGCTCCCGACTCGTTAACGACAGCGGCTCCAACGTTGGAAGCGATTGCCACATCCGACAAAGCATCCATAGCAGCCATTGCAACAAGTATATCATTACATGAGAGCTCCCCTACCAAACTTTGCAACATTGGTGCCAGCGTAGGCGTATAGTAACCGCGTTCCATAGCACAAAGTAGCACCTGAAAATATTCAATCGAGCACGAGGATTACCCGACTATCCATAAGAGCAGGATGAAAGAGATAGTAGTAATTTTGGTCGAAAGGGACCTGACTCCGAGCTCGGCTTTCCCATTCAACCTTATGCCAAGTTCAGAGGCATGATTTTCTGTTCAAGCTCGAAACCCCGATTTTTCCATCCAGACAGGAACAACGACTGATCCATTGATTTTTCAACTACCGCCCAGCTTTGGGACGTTGGCACATTGAGAAAGTTACCTCTGCCCGTACTGTCAGAACTCTAATCAACAGATATGCAGTGTGTTAGATCATAACAGGTGATAAAAATTACCAAAATACCTGGTAGACTTTGAACCGATGCTCCGAACTCTTCGTTGTCGCTAACTGATGCTGGAGCTCTTGCAACAATTGTGGATTGCTTGATACTGGAGCAAGTAATTTAGCCAGCTGAAATGTGAATTTGAATCAGATTGATTGGAAGACGGAAGAACTTTATCGAAGGCACAATATTGAAGCGACAAAAAATCAAACGAAACCGCTTTTTAACTTCCTCTCGAATCTCACACTCATCTACATCACGTTACTCTTTTGCTCATATTGTTCTCATCATTTCGTCGACGTTTTATAATTGAATATCAATGTAACTTTTATACTACACTGCAGCCACTCCTGCGTTTTCCTCAATGTTTATTTTTTTTCACATAACGAACTGCTATGCCGAGAAGCGAGGCTGCTTACAACTAAGAATACATGTACCAAAGTTTTAAGTTTAAGGATTGTCTCTGTTTCCTGATTTCTTGATTTCTATAGACGAAAGAAAATACAGGGAGTGGGCAATAAAAAAGACGGTTCCCCCAGATTCAAATGAATTTATTTGAAGTTTGTTAAACTCAAACCGAACGCTGTTAGCTTAGAATTGATGAGCATACTTGATTCTATAAAATAAACTCGTAGTGGCCTTCATCGTGCACGCCATCAGAAAAATTTGCCCCCGAAACCATGGGGCAGTGGTCTAGCTCAATGAGGTCCTCAGCGGATCGTGAACATAACCACATTTTCTGGAAAGGGGGCTTGCATAGTGCAAACTAGTGCCTCTATGAAAATATCCAATAGTGAATTATTTACGAAATTATGCAATAGCCTCAGGCTGAAGCAGTTACGATAGGTCCCCCTGAACTCGCAGACGATGGTAAATAACGTCATATAAAGATGGTCAGGGGCCGTATTCAATCCTTGCCCCAGGGGCCGTATTCAATCCTTCCCCCAGGGGGACTCGTCCCCCACCTCTGATTCGATCCTTCTCAATTTTGGTGGGAGCCCGCTGCGGGACCCGCTTGCAATCGCTCCTTTAAATGTGTAGCGTGGGTACCCGCTTTAGTCATTTGAAGGAGCGACTGCACGGGTCCCGCAGCGAACTCCCCTCAAAATTGAGAAGGACTGAATCAGACTTCGGGGACGAATCTCATTAGGGGGAGGATTGAATACGGCCCCAGGTGGATTCGTCCCCCAGATCTGATTCAATACTTCTCAATTTTAGGGGGAGCCCGCTGCGGGAACCGCCTGCAATCGCTCCTTCAAATGTGTAGCGCGGGTACCGGCGTCATTCATTGAAAGGAGCGATTGCTGGCGGGTCCCGCAGCGGACTCCCCCCGAAATTGAGCAGGATTGAATCAGACTTGGGGGACGAATCCATCTGGGGCAAGGATTGAATACCACCCCAGGGCAGTGAAGGAGGGTTTGCATCTACTTTAGAGGGACGTTCAAGGAATATTTTGCTAAGAAACTTCAGTTAGCTACGCTATTTCTGCAAAGAAAAAAATCGCTGAAGAGCGACCTTGGCAGAATGTCTTTTTTGTCGGCCTCTCTTCCTTTTATACTGTATTCTAAAAGGAAAGGTCCGGAATCGCTGTTCACGGAATACCTTGATACGGTATACAAAGAAGGTTTAAAACTTGACGTTAAACGCTCACTACGACACTCAATGCTTATTGGCTAGAATTTTGCAAGGAACCATTACAAACATAACCATTACGGCGATAACCATGTGTGAAGATGAGCCAACAAATCTATTCACAGTTCTGTTTTTGAGTTGTCACTAGGAGCCCCTCTAATAACTAAGAAAGTAAGTAACATTTCAATTAGCGAATCAATTTTCCTAATTACTGTTCCTTCCTTGAGATGATCATGAAATATTCCTACATGAATAGGCCTCTACATTTGTACCACATTATTTAAAGTATTCGATAAAATTAGAGGTAGCGGTCACGTATTCGAAAGGATCTAGTAGTAGATCATACACGGGTGTGCAAACCTTAGGGACAAACATAACATTCCCATACTGCCGAACAACATGGTCCGATGGAACTAAACACAGAAGAAGTTAATACAGATGTAAGGGATACAGAGCTGTTGATAAGTTGTGGGCCTTCATCTATCTCGTCATTACGTTTGGGAGACCTGTATATTATCTAAACATATCCTAAGACGTCTTTAGAATCAAACACGATTAGATAAGGTGGTTTTGAACTATAGCAGTTGCTTTTCACTCATTTTCTACGACCCCACAGGTTTTGCCACACAACCAGGCTTTATGAAAGGATCCTTAGCCACTATTTTGACCACCGTATTTTATGACAACTATATTGTACACGTGAATGATAGGCATGACCTGCTCGAAGGTGTCTGGATCATTAATGCGACGAGCGAAGGCCACTGCTACCGCCTGGGCTACACCATTTAGCAGTGGCGAGACGACATCTTGATGAGATGCAAAATGAGAAGCGAGTGCGGTCACCACATGTGACGGACATGACTCTAGCGCCGTCAACAGCATAATCTGCAAGGTTCAAAGCATAACTGCACAGGAGATAAAAATCTGTTGCAATTAATGTGGTAACGAAGCAACAACGTCAGCTTTTTTTAACCTCACTGAAACACTGCTAGTTCCACTTTCAGTAGCTGTCGTAGCTAGCAAATTCATTACATGAGAAACTACGGTGCCAAAAGAGGAACGAATAATGAAGTGATCAAACATCATTCCTTGCCTGCTGCGTCTCCAGCAGAGTTTGAACCGGAATAGCATTCAAGAGCATCGCTATGAGATCCTTGCATTCGAGCCAAGCGTTTCTGAGAAAAGCTTTAATGAAGTAGTACAAAACAAACGGAACCGACAATGCGAGGAACTCACTCATCGACCTGTTTCACATCTATCGCTACCATCCGTCTGAGAATTTCTAAAGCTTTAAACTCAGTGCGTTCAGCTAAGAATTCGGCGCGGAGCTCCTGAAATCGTAGCCTAACAACAGCGACACTTCACGATGAGAAAACGCTATCGATTGGGGAGACCCAACCTCAAGAAATTCATAAAATTACAACCCTGATATCCCGTTGTCAGAATTAGAGTATGGTGAGGCCAAGTGGCCGTTTGAAATTAACATCACATGGTGCGTATCCTGACGCTGCCGTCAAATCTGGATTGCTCGCGATTTTGTTCCCAACATCGCAGCAGCGCTCGAGGACGAAGCAGGCTATCGTTCAGGCGAGTTTGCAAAATCAACGTTAGAGGATGGAATCTAACAGGGAGCTCCATCTTCCCCAGAGACAAGTTCTAGTCGAATCGTAATTTTGACCCATTGAAGAAGGTGTGGGGGGGGGGAGAGGGTGTAACTAACGTAAGTAATGCCTTCCTAGTCGAGCTCCTTAAAAACGGCCCGTAATTGCAACATCGATGGGCAAGGAGAATGCTTTTGCTGTTGTAAAAAATTCACATATGTTTATCTATGCACTCAATGGTGCGCCTAACAGGGCAGAAAGTGTGCGAATTCAGTACAAGTATAGAAGAAAAAACTGATGTAAAGAAGGCCCTAATCACGAATCTAGCACTCATTTTAAGCGTGGGCGCCATTTCACATCAGCTTGACGACAACCTCTTACATGGATTCATTAAAAGCTAATGCATGAACATATTCAATGTTTGGCAGTTAAAGGCAAGCCCGCGATAAGGTTAGTGGTAAAAGTGTCCAATAATGAAGCGGGGGT
>KZ347099.1:6778-17616 GCA_002352805.1 Teladorsagia circumcincta | reverse complement strand
CTTTGGTAAAATTAATGTGTAGTGGAAAATTAGCTGCTTCAGGTGGGCAGTACCCCCATTTGAACGCGTTAACAGTTCCAAAAAAGCAAGAACCTGCAATTTATGATTCCGAGATATAAAAGGACGAGCGATGGCAGTATAGTATAGCAGGGAACAACTGGGGCCAGGTGGCGCGCCAACCCGGAAATGGGCTCTCAAAACTCTGCATTTCTGGATGTTTTTCCTGTTCTTGACCGAAAGGGTTGCGTCATTGACCAGAGCAGAGACGAAGAGTTTTGAGGACCCATTCCGATTTGGGGATTGCTTTGGGATTGATTGGATTGGGAGCCCCTGATAGCTGTGGTTATGAATTTACATTTATCGAGGTGATGTCTAGTTTCTACAATGCTTCAGCACTGCGAAGCGCCGTGCTTGTCGAGATGCTCTGATTAGGTCATGGAGTTATGGGCTACGACACATAGACACATACAGATCACAGGAAATCACTAAATCCCCCATAAACCGGTTTCGGTTCTAGATTGCTCTTTTTTTTGAATACCAATTAATTGCCCCGATAGCCGTCAAGTCGTTGTTGCGTGCCCACGTAATGGGTCTACCACTTGTACTGGATTCCTGGTCGGGCTTATCACCTTCTGGACTAACTGCGAGTGCGCTAAGCGGGTGTCTCATAAATATGTCCAAATAGGATCTTTCTTCGAGAAGAAAAAATTTCAAATTGACATTACAGCAAAATATTTTTACTCTAATTTTTCCAACTGGTGGTTTCTCACATCGCATTCGTTGATAAACTCACGGGCATTTTTGCGGCAGGCAGGCGTAGCGGTCCACATTCTAAGCTACGCGCTCACAAGGGAGGTCGTTTAAGGTGTGGAAAGCTTTCTCGAAATGGTGTTCTCCATGTTATAGAAGCTTGTGCGTGGGCTACAAAACCATGGTCCATTTTCTCTGAGCGCCCCCACAAATATCGAAAAATAATGGGGAAATGGTCCAAGGTTCAATCCCTCGTTATGACAAAATTTTTGCAATCTGGTTGGAGCTTCCAGCTTCGTCCTAAATAGCGCCACCGCCAACAATAGATATCATATTCATCGTAAGACCATCAGAACTTTCAAATTTTTACCGGAATCTAACCGAAAAAAGTTGTCACGCCAAATGGCGCCGAAGGGACGCAAATTGGGGTTTTCGGGAAATGGATGCCATATTCGTCATCAGGGCACTCGATATCCCACACTAGAGGTTTGAGGGAAAACTGAGATTTCGACCCAGATCCGAAAAATTGGCCATTGTTCAGTCAGTAGCTCATAGGTGCCTTCAGCCGCTGAACTGAAAACGGTTTTCTTGTTATTCGTCCCAAACCATGAGATATCGCAGGAGCGATGGGTTCCGTTTCTCGGGTTCTGGGCCATCTTTCTCGGTTTTTTCTTCTTTCATGTGTCACTGACCATCTCTAAGTCTATTTGCAATAGCCAGCGTTTTCTTCTTAAAATCCACTTCAATAGCTCGCTGTGAATTATAACGGACGGGTACACAAAACTTGCCCTTCTGTCTAGCGCTCTTTCATATGTGTTTTATCCTTATCAGTTTTTTTCTTAATACCCTTCAGTCAGTGCATGAGAAAGGATAAGAAAGAAACGAATAAATGTGCAGATTTTGGCTCTCTATGAAACGTCACATTCCTGGTGAGCGAATCTCTCGCTCAACCCCCTGCGTACTTGGAGCCCCTCATGTGTCATGCGAACATTATCCTCTGTTTGGGTTCAGTTGTATTAAAGGAACGAAAAACTCCAGAATTTGAAGGCTGCCCTTGGTTAGGCTTGGTCATGGAGTCGTGATTGCTGTCTTAGCGGAGATGAAGAGCCTATGTGAATGCTGAAGAGAGCGAAAAAGTACTGAAGTCAAGTCTGTGCTGTGCTTTTATTGATATTTCAGGAAGTCTTGTAGAAGTGGAGTGGGCCACTTCATGCATGAAAAACTCTATGACGTGATTTCAGTCATTTATGCTGAGCTCACATGTTGCATTTTCCGCACCAGTAGCATAAGCGCCGACCAATAACACCTGAGCGGTTTTCATCGAGGCCGCATTTGGTGACTGGAGCACCACTTCAGGTCCAGTCCCTTTCTCAGCAACCACTTCAACCAAATTTCCAACGGCGTAGTTCCCATAATTGAAGCCATACAACAAAGTGCACTGAACCAGTTCCACGTTGCATGTACGGATGGGACGCATTCCTTACTGTCGTATTGAGTAAGTTCTTACTTCTCGACCGCTATTTTTCCCGAGCACGCATGCAGGTCGCACATCTTCCAAGCCGCTCTGCTTCGTGCTTCACAGTTGGCCGTACTATCTTACAAGAGGGCTTGGCCATCGAGTGGGGGGCTGCCTCTGGGCCTTGTTTTCCACTTAAGTACCATTCAGTCACTCTTTTGGACCAGCGATCATCAGTGAGGCTAGCCACATAACCGGCCCACTTTCCGCGTAACTGCAAATGCCAAAATACCGCGTACTTTCTGAAGCATTGATTTTTAGCAACCAAGAACGGTCTGTCAAGCGAAGACTATGAAGGAAAGGAGTTTTGTTGGGTATGCTTCGAGTAGATGGGATCAAACGGAGAACCTCAAGCAATCTATTTTCCTTGGATAGAGTTGGTATGGCTCGAATACGATTGTATTAGAAGCAGCTTTTACGATTAAAAGGTAGCTTCTTGGAGATAAGGGTAGAGGTGGCCAGCGAAGCAGGGATGAAGAAGAAACCTAGTGAAACAGCCTGGAACTCGAGTAATAGCCCTTTTGTGTCCGCTGATTTCCACAATGAGGCGACCCTCATCTTTGTGCTCTCTTCATCAATAACGCTTTCTCTGCTATCTAATCACTGAACACGTATAAACCTGCGACGAGTGTCTAGATAGTCGGTGGGCGTTCCGGGCCAACTCCGCCAACGGGAAGGAAATGCTAGATGCTACATTTCCTTCTATGGAAATTGCGTGTTGGTCCGCACTCTCAGGGAGCCGCGTGTCCCTCCACTAAGTATGTTTCCCTTCCGCGGACCTTCGCTCCTATCTTGAAATCCTCCTCTAATTCATTAGTTTGCGTAGCATCTCACCGTGAGCTTTTTGGCAAACCCCAAATGTTATTAACGAGTGTTCAATCTCTCCAAAACCTGCGAATGATGACCAGCTAGCTAATGCGGTTGACAGATGTGGTTTCGAATCTCTCTGGTACGATTCTGAGCGAATTGAATTCCGTGGGCCTGCAAAAGGGTGGAGAGTTTGGACGGTCTAGTTAGAATTTAGTCAATGGACCGCCCATGTAATTGCGGCGTCTACATACATACTACAGCGTCACATCCGGGTACACTTGCAGGTGCTATGACACCAAAGGCCATGGCAAAGTGCTTACTTCATTTACCCGAAACTTCACGTGAATAGATATGTATTTAAAACGGACCTCATTGGTGAATCCTCACAATTTCTCAAGAATCAAGAAGTTTTTTGGTCTACTACCGTACCTTCTTGGCTGTAACTTCTGATTCTATTACCTGCTCATCTGTGAGATAATTCTTGGGAGTGGGATTGTTTTCAAATCCAGCCAGTGATCCACGCACCATTATCAACAATCGCTGCCACTTTTGGCAATTGCGGCTGTTGTTTACTAACGGACCAGTTTCCCGTCACCGCCGTGACCCCTTCCGGTCCTTGGTCATATTCCACTAATGCGAGGTAGGGTGTGCCCTTCCCAATCGCACTTTCCTGCGTGGGTTTGGTTCGACGGTTTTTACTTTCGATATGAGTCAAAAATGCAAAACACTCCTGAATTGCTTCACTTTCTCATTGTTCACACCATTTTTACTTTTCTACCTTTTCACAGCGTTATTCTACTAACCTAAATACTTTTTTATATTAGGGTCGAAAAAGTTTTGCCAATAAAATGAGAAGTAGATTTTGTTGCGAATTTCCTTTTCTATTCTTTTTGTTTTTTTTTCCTGTCATTCTTATTATATTCGGACGTACTCTTCGAAATTGCTCACAAAAAATATGGCTTTTTAGAGGAGATAATTTGAAACTTCCTAGTTGAGTTGATTGAATGATATTATACATGCAATAGCTAAATGAACAATTAGAAGGTGGCTCCATCATCACCCCCGTTCTACAGAGTAGGCCAAAGTTATTTATGTTGACTAAGGCACTGAATTGGCATGCCCAACCCTTTGCCGGTTCAATTTGTTGATTGGCATACCCTGATGTAGTCCTGATGTGGAGCTTTTTAATAATTCTTGAGCCTCCATGATACTTGGTTTCAATAGGAAGAACATATTGTCCTCTACACACTATTCCCAGAAAAGCAAGTAAAGTGAAGAAGTTAGGAGAAAAGGGCTTGACCGGGCGCACTAGGAGCTACCATATTTTGGCCCACCCTATATACTTTGTATTTCGGAAAATAAGAAGAGCGTCGAGTGCAGACCACACACCAGAAGTGACGATGGCAAGAACAGAAAAAAGCCTCGTTTTTTGGGCCGTCGTCACTTGTGGCATGTGGTCTGCACTCGAGGATGTTCTCTTTAACAGAAATAGAGTATAGACTTATCACCCACAGATTTCCACTTGTTCGATCCACTTCTTATTCGCTTGCGTGATCAATGATTTGCCCACGTCCAGGTACTTCCTGAGAATTTGTCTGCAGCTTTCAAATTAAAAGATATTTGGTTTTGGACTCTAATATCGCTTTGTTGCTGGTAAAGAGGTAAAACGATATCGGTTCTCACATAACTTATTTTGATTTGTGATTACTTATATCAATAATTTGATATATACATGCGCCTGTTAATAAAATTGATATTTGAATCATTTTTCGTCTTACTGACGTAGTTTTTGCGACAGTCATGAATTCAGTTATTCACTGTCACTAACTGTTCTGTTTCCCTCTGAATTCTCATGGCTTCTGCCCAATTAGTTCGCTCTCGTGAACAGGTTCTGAGGTGTACGACAAGTGGAAAATACTTTGTGAATAACACAGGGAACGGTTCTCCGTTGTTGGTGAGTAACTCGCAGAACAAAGAGGCGGAAACGCTGTTTTCAGGGAAACAGCTAAAACAGAGCACTCGCCGTCTTATAACCCTGCAGCCACGTGCTTCCCGTACTTTTCAGTTCATCAGTTTAGTTTCTTTTGCGTCTGCTACTCATTTGAACAGTTTTCACTCCTGACATCCCCCTAAGAACGATTAAGTACAAAACCGCTTCCTTCGATTGTTTCAAATTCTTCAGTGCCTTCCCATAGGGCCTGTTTAATCATACACCAATGGGTTGAAGCGGATGAATCCCTTTGGGTGGGATACGGCTGTCGCACATGTCACGTTTTCTCAGCTTGAACGTGCGCGACAAGGGCACCTGCAAAGATTGCTTCGTCCGCTTCCGCATTTTCATTCGCCATGTGGGTGTCTGCGCTCTCTCATCCGCCGTGCTCTCGCGCCTCTACGCCACTCTCAGTGTTTTCTGCCTTAACACGGCCGCATTACGAAAACAAGCAGCTCCTTGACTCAGTCGTTTATTCTTGCTTTTTCGGCCTTACTGCTGCACAAGAATCGCGGCATTTGATCGTGGACTGTGCCATTAATTTACCCATTTAGCTAGCCAAGACCATTACAGGTTCTTCACAGCAGTAATGAGATGAAGTCTATGTACGAGTAATCTAAGAGTTGCAAGTGCCGATAGGTGAATGGTGTTTGAAGATTTATAAACGCATAAATTGAAGGGAAACAATTCTTGTGTGATAAGGTAATTTCAGTTTTCGGTGTATTCAACGCCGAACACCAGTCCCACCTTTTACCCTCAATCTCTCTTGAGCGATGGTGGATCCAATCGCAGAATTTCTTTGGCTGCCTGCAGTGGTTGTACGGCACCCCAAGAACACTGTATGATTCAGAAGACCCATTTTGAAACAGGAGAAGTTCATTGGTGTCTCTTTTGTTTTTATTCATGTTATTCTCTCTTAGCTCTCTCAAATGTACATATGCTTTTATCTTCAATTGCTCCCAACGTTCAGTAGCTGCCATCTGTCTAATTCACTTGCTCAATTCACAGTTGTTTTAAAGACTTTCGGTCGTTTCCTAAATATCATTAACGCACAGAGCGCCGCAACCTCAAAACATTCATATTTCAGGTCTTGATGTGGTGATGGTTTTGCTGCTTTCTTTGGTAATTAGCGCGCTTCTTGCAGTGGCCAAGGCATCTGAGGTGAGCTTTACGCTTCGAGATTCTTTAGTTATTAATTGCCATTACTTTTACCATATTCTTTTTTAATTTCTCGTTTGAGTTCTTTTACTTTTTCTTTTAATCACTATTATCTCCCTGACCTTTGATTTTTGTACGGTTCTGGTGGAAACTGTAGGTCCTCAGCAAAGTCAATCGGTGGGGTTTCTCCAACGCGAAGACCTAATCAGCGACATGGGGTCGTATTTTTGAAAGACATAGGAACAAGAATCTGAGAAGTTGGAGTAGTTGACACTTGTCGATGTTCGAGGTCTGGTTTCCAGTGTTGTAATGGCAGGATCAAATAGTGTTGAAACAGGTATGGAGTAAAGGAACAAAATCATATGAGGGGGCTTTCCTTAGAAGGAGATTCGCGGTCTTTCAAATTTCCCCCAGCGGGATCGTTGATCCTAGTCCCCACCAAACCTTCCCTACTCAGTGGCCACTGATGACTTTTAGATACATCAACAATTCAGCGGCTTTTTGAAATTACGCTCCGTAGGATCACTTTTCTCGTTTCCCCAAAACTATTCTCTGACAGTCAAGAAGGAATTACTAGGACAAACTCGAAATAAACTCCAGTTTCTCACTCTCATTCTGTAAGAGATAGAACCCGGCCTTTTCTAAAATTTACATCGAATCTCTAGGTTCCTAAATTAAGCATTGAGCCACCCTTCACATAACAAAATAGTACGCTTTACTTCAAAATTATTTTGGGTTATGAACAAACACTGCTTGCCCCAGGCGGGACTCGCATCCACATCTCTCGCTCAGGCCGATGTCATACTTTGCGAATCGAGCGATTCGCTAGCGTTCGCGGTCGCGTTGCGGTACTAGTCAATAGAGCGATTCACTAGTCGCAACGCGACTGGGGCCGCTAGGGAATCGCTCGATTCGCAAAGCCTAACATTGGCCTTACCGGTCAAGTGTGCGGGGTGCCGTTTCGTCATAAATCAGCTATTCATAATATTACACACATATTTATTTATTTACCATGGCTTATCAGCACTCACATGATGTGATGAGCCGGTTAGGTTATGAAGCTAATGAGTATAGCTGGAGCGGTTCCCACAGTGCCGTGCGCTTTCGTATTTCATTCAGGTCGCCTGATATCATAATTTAAATTGGCCACTGGACCCAAGAGTATTTGGGCGTTTCTAATTGCATGGCTTCGATGAATTGAATGAAACCACGCCACGAAAAGCTGCTTGGATTCGACAAGCCGCCTTTATCCCACTGCGCCAACACCCTCAACCAACAGGCGGAATAATTCGTTTTGGATACAAGTTTTGACAGCTGGCACGCCTGTTCATGTCGATTTCTCCATTCAGTCGCAAAATGCCGCTGAGTAAACAGTGAAATGCCGCGCGTTTTGTTTGATCGCATGTGGTTTCTCTAACACTGTCTGGACATCGACCACTGGAAGGAACAAATGCGCAAAAGGATCCAGAAACGAGCTCATGAGAAACCGTTTGGCTGAGGTGCGAGGGTGGTGGGATACAAATCAAAAATGCTTACGAGGGATGCTCAATTGGTCAATTCAGCCATTTTTGATGAGGTGTAGTTTGCTGTACTCGTCTGGCGACGCTGAGCTCAAATCCGTTTTCGGTATCTGCGGAACGATTCTTTGAAAGAAGTTACGAGGGATTTTTCTCACAGTGGCGCCTTATACAGTGCGTTTCAAAAGCATATGGACACCTCAAATTGCACATTTTAAAGGTAACTGAGAGGCGTGGGTTATTCGACGATTTTGAGTCCCCTTTTACGCGCGACCGAGCTTTGGAGAAAAAAGTGGGCTGGGTTGGGTGTGTCAACTGGTCTCAGAATCAAATACTATAGAAACAGCAGTAGTGGAGAGGATGCGGGTCGGGGTTGAGGCAAGGGTGTCGTATCGGAAGAGTTTTTCAAGGATGATGGTGGTGGTGAGGGTTGCATCGAAGTCCCCTCAAGGGGTGAGTCGAAAAATTTTTGGGAAAGTGCGAACTCAACGCTCCACCCGCGTTGGAAATAAAATGCTTTTGGAGCACTCTGGCTAGGGAGTGAGCGGTTTTCTATTGAGGTCTCTTTGAGTTTATATGGTTCCAAGAAGTAGGGACAGAATCATTCATGCTTTCATTGTGAAGTGAACGAGACGGGCACACTGCTCAGTGGGTTGAAGTCTACCCATAGAGAATTGTAAAAGCCTGTACTCTATGACCGGCTTGCATTTTCCACTGTGCGTAGTTCATTTTGAGACCAGATTTCAAATGTGTAACCCCAAGAGCATAAAGAAAGTTAATACCAATAAACTATAGAAAAGCTGTTTGCGAGCGGTACACTGTTCCACACCCTCGCTCCCCCACCCCATCCCGCGATCCCTATCCCATCGCTGTTTTCTGCCGAGTGAGCTTGGAATACTTTGAAGAACTCAAAATGCTATTCCTTGCTAACTAATAAGCCATAACTATACAAGATTTTCGGATCGTAAATGGTATTCCATTGACTGTATTGATTTGCTACCTTCTTAAAATCTCATTTTTCCTTTCAGGGGTTCTGCGAGGATTACTTGGATTGCATGCAGCGCCTCGAGGCTAAGCAAAATGATTGCCTACTGATGGAGCGGAACATTCAGTGAGCTTCCATACTCAATTTTTTTTGAAAGATGTTCAGAGTGGAGCATAAGCATTCACGCTCATTGTTGGGGCTGTTTGATAAATAATACACTCTCCATTCTACACACAAGTGAGAGTTGTCATCTTTCTGTGATTTCGTCATTTCAATATTATAGAAAGTTCCAGACTTGGAGCTAAAAAACCTCTCAATGTTTTTTTTGTAGTCGTACCAAAAACTTGATAACTTTTCACCCAGCAAATTTTGTAGAAGCCGGTACAGGTGATGCTCTGACAGCGCCATTTTGTGCTATACCATGAACACGGTTGAACTACCCAGCCAAGGCCAGTAACATTTGCTGAATGTTCAAAATATTGGGTGTCGAAAGTCTCCATCGATTTTTGAGGTGGACTCAGGAATGAAAATTTCTGAAACTACTCGGGTTTTTGCATTATAGTGTACCTCCTCTTTCGCTTACTGATGAATTATCACCTCCAAGAGGTTCCGTCACAGAACGTTTTCCCCGAACGTTTCAGACTTATACACATGAAACACTCGTGCAGTATGTAGTCACCCAGGAATTAGGGGAATTGTATTTAACGGTCTTTTCCAAGACTAAGCAGATGGCCCACTGACAGGCAAGTCCGAGAATTGTTTGATTCACACTTGTATTCCGCATTTGCCCAGTTTCTTCTATCGTGCAATGCGTCTTTGGGCGTTCTCAAGAGGCGAAAGTTGTGCACGAAAAACGGGATTGCTGAGTCCTTTTGATCACTTCCGTGGATGAAGAGAAGCTTCCATAGAGAAAGAACCTGATAACAAGTATGGTTCCCCACACATTTTTTTTCTGCAAACTTGATAATCAATCATTATGAGAGTAATCTATGGTGATGGTGGGCATATAATTCTCTTCCTCACAACTTATTCCATTGATTCCGCCAAATGGTGCCTCTCATCTACTACGTTATCCCATCTAAGGCATGTAGGACGTAAACGAGGGTTGGGGGAGGGACTAGATGATATGCAGCGCTGTGGTTCGTGATGATTCCCTTGTTTTCTCATTTCAAAATCTGACTATCGAGCAGATCGGTGCGGCGCAATTTTAATAAATAGACCAATGAACACCTACTTGACCCACAGAGCGAGACGCCGGAGAGTATGAGCCCGAATTGTATGGACTTGGAGAGGTGATGACCCAAACAGTGAAGCTAGTGCTGAAAAATCGAAAAAGTATATTCGCTCCTTGGTGACAGCTTTCAAAGAGATGCGACAGACTGGAGCCGAAGATAGATAATGACATATGTCCGTGGGAACTGCCATCTGACAGGAAAACGGCTCCAGTGACGACTTTAGTGCTTTGAACGTCAAGACTCAGAATGAATCTTTCTGAACTGGGTATTGTTCCATTATGCTGCTCGAAATACGAAGGGGAAGCGCAATGGATTCAGTTATCAGAATGAAGCTCCTTGTGAACATACATATCTGGGTCAGCTCGCGCCACATCTTTGCTCCGCTGACGAAAGGAAGTTGTGGGTGACTTGAAAGGCCGTGCTTCGCTCAAAAGGAAGTGGTCACGATAAATCTTATCCTATCTTATGAGAACGATTAGGAAAGTCAAGTAGTGTACTGGGTAGGGGTCCTACACAATGAAACGATAGGTGACCCTTCAGGGCAGGGGTTGTCTGTCAACGGCGTAATAAGGCTCCAAAACCTCCTCCGGTAAGAAGCAAAACTCACGTACCAGACATGGAAAGAGTTGCAGTGGCAGCGTGCTAGATATGATACCGTCATCGTCATCGTCCGATTTTCATTTGGAGTGCACCTCATTCCAAACAGCCGCACCTTCTTAATTTATAGTATCGTACCTTCCATGAGTAAAAGCGCTTATCAGTAGTGGTTGTGTTTTTCGCTCATTAGTATTTCACTACAAGCGTATAGCGAACAACATTTTAATTGTCTTACAAGGAGGGTCTTTCAGGTCGTGGAGCGCTTTTCCAAAATGATTTC
>KZ347098.1:14209-30475 GCA_002352805.1 Teladorsagia circumcincta | reverse complement strand
GTCACACTTGCTATGTGATTGGTTGTCTTCAACCTAGGTTTAGAAATGAAAGGAGTTCTAATAAGAAGTTTTCCAGATCAAGGAGCAGGGAAAGAAGCTTGACCTGTCTGACCTCTATGCCGATCCAGTGTGCACATTCCAAAGAAGGTATGTCAAAACTGTGCTTACCATTTGCGTAATACCCTTCCATATTACTTCCACTGTGGGTTCACGAATAACTCAGCCTCAGATATCCTGAATCTCCATTTTCTTCTCCATACCGACCTACTTCGAAACGTCATTTGCTCGTAATCCAGGAATCATAAAAGTAATTGAGTTTAAAGGAATCTTCCACGGAAAAACCCTGCCTCCATTCTTACAAGAAAATGACACTTTAGTCTTCGTGCTTCATGAGGATAGCAAAAAGACCGAGAATTAAGCTCTGGTTTTGTTATTAATACAAAAAACCAAGAAGACTACAAGAAATTTGAAATCCCGCCGTAAAACTGTCACAACTGTGGGCTTTGGGAAGCCACAAGTGCAAACTTGTTGAAAGAGTGGATGTGAACGGATTCCACGTTGGACCTTCTCAGAAACTTACACGTGGCTCCGCAACCGCCATGCACTCTGTTACAATAGCACTTCCGGTTCCGCCCACTGGTCCATTGCGGTCCAACATCTGAAATTTCCCAGGTGCTGTATTTGGGTGTTCCATTCATTTCCATCCAAACTTTACATATGGTCTTCAGTGACCATGCTTAACACCCGTACACCAGAAGAGAATGACCAGTCTTTCCGTGGAAGATTCCTTTAAGTATCAGCCCAAAGTGGGAAACGTGGCTCTTTGGTTTGAGCTCGGTACTGGTAGCCAGAGTGTAAGAGTCAACTTGGGTAGGAGCCGAGGCAGCTTGTACCCTTCACTTCACTACAAATCTGTGGCATAGTACAGGCTCAAATCGCGTTTGCCAGGGGAGCCAACTAATGCTCTATGTCACAGGGACTCATAGGGGCCGTTGAGTGTCATTCAGCAGGCAACATCTAGGAAGGAGTGAGTCTTCGATACTCCAAATTGAGCTGACACCCTCTCAACCCGGAGCGAATGGAAGACTCCTTGGCTTAGATTTAAACGATTCATTCATACACTTCTGTAATTGCACATTACACGTATGAACAACGCCTTAATTAGGTACAATACCTGTAAGTAGTCTTTAATACATAGCTTAGTGACCCAGAGGTTGGAATTTTAACTCGTTGTTTACAGCTGAGTTATCATCATTAAGGTACTACCTGCCATTGGTGTTGGTTTTCTGCTTCCTATTGCCGTCAGCGATTCCTGTGAAGTTCTGGGGAGAGTCGGCTTTCGTCGCGTTCTACACTGCTGGACTTCTGCGCTACACCCTTTTGCTCCACGCCACGTGGCTGATCAACAGTGCTGCCCACACGTGAGTCAGATGCTTCAGGAGTTATCGATGAACAGGTGCTTGTTGAAATATTATCCGCTTGTTCAGGTTCGGTTTCAAGCCTTACGACAAGAATATCTCACCTGTAGAATCGGTTTGGACTACAGTCTCAGCAATCGGAGAGGGCGGCCACAATTTCCACCACACTTTCCCGCAGGTTAGATGTTCCTGACCTCGTCATAGCTTTGGGTTTACCTTAGCAATTGTATTGATTGAGAAATTCATCTCTTTGGATTTTGATAACAATTCAGTTATTCGTTGTTGAGATCCATTTATTATTTATTATTTCAATTTTGCAATTTACCACTGAATAATTTTTAAAGTAAACAACCCTAATACAGGACTACCGCACTTCGGAATACTCACTGAAGCTGAACTGGACCAGAATCTTCATTGATACCTGTGCTGCTCTCGGTCTGGTGTACGATAGGAAATCGTTTTCTGAAGAAGTGATTCAACGACAGTGCGAAAAGCATGGCAATCCAGAACTACGAGGGAAAGTAATGTTATGAGCAATGGTGTATCACAAAAAGATTTCAATGTAGTATCGTTCGGGTCCCTTGTTTCAATTGTATATTAGCGATGTTTCATGGGGTGTCATCAATAAATGTCATCTTTCTTGTCATTTGAGCCCATACTATTTGCAAAACATGCAATCAGGCTAAGGAATTGTGTTTTTCTCCTGTGAAATATGGCTAGTCCGACGGGCAACTAACAACGATGGATATACAGGGGGCAATAAAAAAAAGACAAAAAAAAGACATTTCGTCTTCGAACACGAATGGATTTATTCACACTTTGCTCAACTCAAAGCGAGTACGCCCAAGTTATAATTGAAGAACACATTTTATTTGGTGAGAAATCCTTCATAGGGGCTTCATCAGAGAAATTCGCCACGGAAACATGGTGCACTGGTCGAGCTCAGTGGGGCCCTTGATGGATCGTATACCATTACGACAGCTCCTGACGGGCGGGTTCCGAGGGGGTTTGCGTACTTGGAGGTAATGTCCCTGTGAAGCTATCCCTCATGAGTCGATTCAAGAAATGGTGTAAGAGCTTCATGCTGAACCAGTTACTGTAGGCCACCTTGAGCTCGACGACGATGACAGAAGACGTCATATTCTGAAGACCGTGAGGGTAGTGAAGGAGGGTTTGCGTTCACCTACAGAGGAACATTTAGGAGTATTTCGCCAAACAACTTCCGTCAACGACGGCAGTCTCTGTGAAGAAAAAGGAACCATGTGCGATGTAGGCAAAATGTCTTTTTCTTTGGCCTCTGTACACTTCATCTTTAGCTGCCGTATTTTACTATTTTCCTTTTACTTTTATTCAGATCATCTTGGACTCTTCTATTCATCGACGATTGACCGCAAATTTTGAACCGAGATCGGATCCCTGGCTATGCAAGAACTCGCAGTGACCTTCGAAAATCACATTTCACGATCAGTAGGCATTCGCATGCGAACGGAGGGGCGAGCCGCTATGGTAACTGAGTCGAAGCGACATTCATATTGCAGTAACCTAATAATTTCGCAACTTGAGGATCCACTACATGTAAGGGGTCCAGTTCCAGACCTTTCGAGCTAATTTGGCGTTGTGCGTTTTCTGCGTACGTATAAGGTCGTGAAGAAAATTCTTATTGTTTGTTCGAGTTCTTCTTTGGTGTTCCATTTTTGGAGGCTTAGTTTTTTGACTCCGAGCAAGCTGCGACCACGCTATACGCTATTTTGGAGAGCTTCTTCTTCTCTATCTAGAGGTGTGGTGAGCTTTGACTCGGTGGGCATGTTTTCATGTTTTCCATTTCCAGCTTGAAACAGGCCTGTGAGAAGCGAAGGTAGGTCAAGGTATAAGAGGTGCACTTGGCTGAGATTTGCAATAAATATGCCCTAGAGAAGTCCTTGCAGTGATAGCGAGAGCCTTGAAGATGATGATGGTGGTAATGGGAAATTGAACAACGCCAACGATTAGCTAAAAGCTCTGGTTCGAGAGCTCTTGCACAGAACTATCAGGAAGGTTCCTCCTGTAATCACCGCACTTGGCTTGTGGTTCCTTGTTATACAGAAAGAGATGGAAAGTCCAAAAACTTTGAGTAGAGTGTGTCGTGACAACTCACCATTTTGAAGGGTCGTTCCCCATTCACGCTTGTTTTACGCAATGAAAAAGCCTGTGTTTCTACTCGTTTGTAACACATAATAAAAAACGGATTCTTTTCTACAGCATATGAGCCTTTGTTGAATGGATCGACCGCGACCACGCTCCACAAACTTTGCAAAATTGAAGATGTACTGGAGGAAGGTTGAGGTGACTTTTATGAGATCAGCAGCTGATCTAGCTTTTCGGAACCAGGTGGAAGTGTTGATGTGGGAAAGCACTCTTGAAAGTTTTTCAAAATACTGCTGAAACTCTAGCGCATTTGCCCGGTATCCCTCATTATAAGAGAACGAACTCATCCCTAACCGGCGGCTTATTGCCAGTGGACTGGAGATTCCAACAGATTCTATTTCAATCAAAAAAGTCTGTAATCTGTATGAACCGAGATACACGCATTTGAAATTTATGATCGAAAAACGCAAGCACTTTCTTAACGACCTAATACTTATTTAAGGCAGTCAGTATCATACGCGCCGAACATGGCGTGTCCCTTCCAAGTTTGAAGACAGGAAGGGCCATATTCGAAAATCACGATTTTCCATAGCTCAAAAAAGAGGGTGAAATGACGAACCTTCTCCGATTTGCTTCGAGACTTCGCATGAAAATGGAAGGGCTGATCGTGCACAGGATCTACACCTAATTGTGAGTTGCTTGAATAGTTTCGAGAGAAATTACCAAAATAATGCAGGCAAATGCTCGAGGTGCAAAACGGCGATTACTTTCCGACCGACCTAACACAATCCAAGTTGTACACTAATTGTTAGCGAAAAATTTTATTAGGTAATTGTTCAATTTTGTTCAGGAAACAGTGCAAGACTTTATTCCTATTCACGTTTATCGTCGTCCTTTTCGCCAAAATAATACATATTGACAATGCAGAGAACAGCGGATAAAATCATCAGGAACCCTGGAATAAAATATTTCGTATTTCATGACATCCAAAACAGACTTCATTTCATTATTGCTTGAGAGGGCCACTATAATGAGAGCTGAGCAAAAAAATGATGGTTGTAGATGATCATTACTACTGTTGGAAGAGCTTGAAGGCACACCCCAGGAAATCAATTTATTTTTATTTATTTATTTAATTATGCACCCAAATGACGCGCTCTTACACAATGAGTAGAGGGGTAAACACTAAATCAGCATCGAATATATACCTAATTAACAAAAAGGTAAGAAGACAAGAGGATCGAGGTCGCACCACCTAACCGCTATCATAGTGGGAAACAGGCATCGTAGTGCGAAAAGTTCGTAGTAGTAAGCTAAGAAGTAACAGCAGAGACAGAGGAACGCCCGAGCTACAACAAGTGGAATTGAATGAATGGCTTTGGGTAGATCAGTGTCCACTAAGTGAAAGTTATAGCTGAATAAACTCCATGTTCGATTTTCTTGGAACCTGAGCATTTCGAAGGTTCTGCTACTTCTTCTGTGCCATATAGGTTGATATGGTGGAAGTGTTTATTGGTCAACGTTTCGACAGTTCGTCGTCTTCAGGACCTGAAAGGGTTCGGAGTCCTAGCATTGCAGCTCACCCGGTAGAGCACTCAATCTTCTTTAGATCCCAGAAACTCAAAAGAACCAACCCAACAGTTCCAGCGAACAGACTAGCCTGGATTCACCAATCTCTAGCCAGCAGCCTCCTCCTCGTGTCACTGAGCGAATAAAAAGAGACACCATGGACAGCTAACATGTCATAACACCATGTCCAGAAACTCAAAAGAACCAACCCAACAGTTCCAGCGAACAGACTAATTTTAATTCACCAATCTCTAGCCAGCAGCCTCCTCCTCGTGTCACTGAGCGAATAAAAAGAGACACCATGGACAGCTAACATGTCATAACACCATGTCCAGAAACTCAAAAGAACCAACCCAACAGTTCCAGCGAACAGACTAATTTTAATTCTCTTTGAAATCAGCGAAAGTTTCCTAATCATTGAACATTTCGATGTATCGTCTGTATGGGTTGACCCAATACCTTCATTGGTGATAACAAGTAGGGGGTGTCACACGTTAACCACAACCTGGAAGCACCATTTCCTCGGACGCTTAGAACTAAAGCTGCCATTGCCGATCAGAGCAATCCAACCTGGGAGGCAACTCTCCGAGCTGGTGAAGCTACACTTCCTCTTCACGAAAACTTCCACTAGCGAACTTCATTGCTATATTTGAACAACAACGCTGGGTGGATAGGCTCACGACACTGTTCGGAATGCGAGGAAAGAAAGCTTCTCATGTGGTGATCTGACTGGCCGGTGTGTAAAGGGGGATTCCGCGAAGAGATCGAAGGTCGAAGGGGAATTTTACCTAGTAAGAAGGCAGCTTGACACTCTAAAGTGTGTGGACCAACACGCAATTCGCATCGAAGGATATGCTCCAGTGATATGACATGGCCTTGCTTTCGGCGAAGTTGGCGCGATCCGCCACCCATCTCGCGTCGTCTCGTGCCTGCGTCTCTAATCGTTCAGCGGAGAAAGCATTACCGTAGGGCAGCACCGATGAAAGTCGCATCAATGCGCAAATCGACGGGCAAGGGAGGGTTCCGTTTCTAGTGTTCTAGATCGTTTTCTCGTTTTTTCCTTTCGTGTATTGTTGACCATTTCTAACAAGGAATACTCCACGATAAGAGCGAAGGTCGAAGAAGGGGAAATTGTCTAGTGGGGAGACAGGCGGACCTCCTGAGGTTGCGGACTGACACGCAATCGGCAAAGCGAGATTTGACCTCGGCGATCTAGCATGGCTCAGTCTTGGCGCACTTGGCGATCTACGCCCATCGACTATACAATCAATCGCCGCAGATCTATGTATACACAGCGAGTGATTAAACAGCAAACAGAGCGCTTTAAGGAAGAGGGCACAACGATGGGAGTCTCATCATTGCCAAAATTAAGGGGGAAATCAACGGGTACCAGTTATCGGATTCTAAGCCTTTTCTCATGGTTCTTCCTTCTTTTTGGTAATGCTTTGCTTTTTCATCGTAAATTCTGTCTTAAATTTCAAATGTGCTGCCCTTTCATAGTAAAATCCGCCTTCAAGCAGACCTGACACCAACAGACGACCACTTCGGTCGGTCGTTGTCAATTTAACTGGGAGAAGGGTACACCATTGTTTCCGACACACTGGAATGGACTTATTGGAGTTTATTTTGCGCGAGAAGCTTAGGATATCAGAACGAACGTCATGCACAAGTTATCTGTGGAGAGGCAGTATGCTGCTGCTAATGATGATGATAATGATGATATTGTTAAGGGTTAATTGTGCTGAGAACAAAAGCAAGTTTGAAAAAATAGAAAAATGCGCAAAGACTCATCCGGCAACCCAACAGATAAAGCACCACGCCCCCTAGTTGCCATCGGAGATCACTGTCACTGCACTACAATGTGCTATACTCTTTTGGTAAAACGGAATCTTCTCTTCTACATATGTTGTCTTAAAAGTGCTTCCTAGCGAAACTATAATCCCTACTATACAGTAGCGGTCAAAAGTGTTTGCCGAAACCGTACTTCGTACATAATTTTCTTCTCACCTGAAGATTCCCTTCGAGAATAGGCATGGTTGTTCTTTGGTGTTTTTGAGTCCTTGAGTCTCAAGCATTGAACATTTGGTAGAAAAGTCTCCAACTTATTTTGGGTTTTTTTTTGGGGAGAAGGAAAACAGTGTACGGAAAACTGTTTCGGCGAACACTTTTGACCGCTACTGTATATAAAGCGCTAAGTCTGTCTGTCTGTCCTTGTGTGTATGTGTGTATAACACACACGAAATCCACAGCACACGTCCCAGCAGTCACCTGGAGCTCATTCCAGGATATGATATAGGGGGCGGGAGGGGGATGTACTTGACGGGGGACCGAAGGTTATGACAGCTGGTAAGGTTTGATAAGGGGCCTTAGAACGCAGGAGTACGAAATTCATAGCGCACGAGCCGGCAGCATTGAGGCGTTGCCTATTACATGTGACATAGGGGGCGGGACGGGTACATATTTGGCGGAGAAAGGTTACAACAGCTGGTAAGTTTTGATTAGGGGCCTTAGAGCGCGGGAGTACGAAATTCATAGCGTGCGGGCCAGCAGCATTGAGGCGCTGCCTGTTGAATGTGACATAGGGGGAGGGACGGGAACATATTCCGCGGGGGAGCGGTGGTAATAACGGCCGATGTGGACCGATAAGAGACGCTGAAACGCAAATTTTACGAAGTTTATAGCGGGTGTAGTAGCAGTGAAGTGTTGGTTCCAACAAGTGATGTTTAGAGTAGGCCGGGAACATATTTGGTGAGAGACAGAAGGTGATAATAAATGATAAGGGCTGATGATAACGGTACGAGTAAGAATGTAGAGATCACTCGAAACCACATTCAGGATGAGGAGATTTTTTTTCATTCCAATCATTTCAACTTCAATTTAATTGCGTTGTCATCGACACGACCGCTGCTCTCCCCTGAGTTCCTGGTAATGCGCTGTGGTTGTTAGAAGAAATGCTGTTATGATTACTGGGTATTTCCACTTAAACAGCATTATATCAGTCATTATTCAACCGCTAAATATCCTGACTATTGATTCATGATGTTTGTTTACAAACACCAGCTCAGCTCCACATTCCACAGCGCGTATTAAACGGTAAGCTTCAGCAAAACAAGGCAGCCTATCGGAGGTATGCTAACGCGTTTCACAGGTCAACTAACTGTTGGGTTCTTTAGTGGCGGACCAACGCTCCACACGCTGTCCACTTCCACCAAAGCCTAAAGTGTCATGCACGCGGTAATTTGCTGAGCTAAACAGGTATAAAAATAATATCCTTCTGAGTTCGCCTGTTCTGAAAGCGTGAGAAAATCCCATCTACATTTTCTACTTATTACATTCTTATAAATACACTATTGAGTTTTTCTTGAAACACTGAAGTACTACCTTCCCGGGATGGGACTACGGTATTCCACTTAAACCGGTTTCCTTTTCTTTAATAACAGAATTTATACTCTTATTTTTTTCGAGAATCTATTTCACACAAAACTGTAAACAAAGACTCACCCCCTACTCCAATAGCGCACCAGCATATTATTTCTATGATATTCTTTGGCTTAAACAATTGAGAATTGAGATCGTCTCGTGTTCCGTTGTCCATTATGAATGACTCGTTTAACCACACTAGTGGATACGCTCCCGGCCGAAGGACACTGTATGCTCTGAAAACATAGGTTTGAATCAAACAGATGGAGTGACTACCAAAAGAAGATTAAGATCAAACGTTCATTTCTGTTCTGACCATCGTTTGTCACTATTGACAAAGTGCTTCAGAAGCCTGGGATCTGCTCTAACCTCAACAAACCTGACCGAAGCAGGTGACCCCGTAGCTAGCTTTGTGGTGGAAATCCAGTTTGAGGGTGAGCCACTCCTTGCTATCTTATTCTTAAGCCTAGAGAGCACTTTTCCGAACTGTTTATCACAAGGATAAGATAACATGCGAATGGCTCATTTGTGATGCACATTTGATGAGGACCGGTGGGTGCCCCAAAATCCACGCATTCTGCCCACTTCCTGCCCAGTTATTTCCAAGTGGTAATCACCCCAGAATTCCTCCACCCTTGAGCTTGGGTAAAGTGTCCGTACCCGTGGTCCAGGGCCGTTTCCTTGGACCATGCCAGGTAGAGATATGGAAGCATCTCAAGGTGTTTCCACAACACACCGACACTTATCGAAAGTACAACTAAAATGATCTGATAAGGTATCATAAGCGCAGCATTCTTATCATGAGTATCGAAGAACTCGATGGAGTGCCCCCCTCCCCCCCCCACCCCGAACTGGATTTTCACCAGTTTTACTATGGTCAAGTGAATGTGTGCGATTTCTTGAGAAATCTAATCGCATCTCATATGATTGTTCACATGGTTTACCATATCCGCTGCGAGTGAGGTGGCAGGCCTCTCGTCACAGAGGCGGGGGTCGCGATCCGAGCAAAAGGAGCTTCGCTGGGTCTCTGCCGAGAGGCTCACCGCGCGGCGAAGGAAAAGACGCAGTGGCTGCAAAGGACGAGTAGCGGTGCGTGCCGTGAGATATGAGACGTAGTATGGTACACACTATTTAAAGGAGGACTCCACGGAAAGAACGAAGGTCGAAGAAGGGAGAAATTGCGTAGCGGGGAGACCACCGTACCTTTTGAGGGTGCGGACAGACACGCAATCGGTAGCGGAAGATATGACCTCGGAGAAATAGTATGGCGCAATCTTGGCGGGTCTGACTGTCTCCGCCCACCGTCTGTCAATTCACCCGCCGCAGGTCTATACGCGGCGATTGATTAGATAGCAGAGAGAGCAATATATTGAAGAGGGCACAGCGATGGGAGTGGCATCAATGCCGAGATCAAGACGAAAGAAAAGGGTCCCACATCTCGAGTTCTGGGCCGTTTTTCGTGGTTTCGCTTTCTTTCTGGTACTACTCACCATCCCTACTTTAATCTGGAATGGGTTGCTTTTTCATCGTCAATTCTGCCTTTAACCTGACGCCTAGCCGCTACAGCATGCGCAGCGACTCGTCCTTTGCATCGCTCCCCTCGTCGCGCGACGGGCTTCTTAGGGCCGCCTAAGCTCCTCTTGTGAGCGCTGCCATTCTCACCTATCGCAGTATACGTGGTGTCTGCTCGCGTACTTTTTGCTTCTCTCATTGAAGTTCCGTTTAACCAACATCAGGCCTTTTTCAGGTCTAGATAATTTTGGCAAGATCTTAGCAAGATGTTCAGCTGCTCGCCTGTATCTCAGGATACTTTCACGCATAGGGTTCTCCCACCCGTACAATTGGCTTAGATGACTCGGGTTAGTCAGGCACTTCAGTACCATAGTGATGAGTTCATCAGCAGTGCTTAGTGTATTCCTATGGCCCGCGTACTCAGGAGGGATTCCAATGCTTGCCTTTCCTACCAACTCTATGGAGTTGACCTGCTCTGTCACTAACAATGGCCTCACTTCACGCCCGTCAATCCAAGCGTGCTGTTCCCAGAAGTTGCGTGTGAAGAGTTGTAGCCCCAGGGTGCAGGTGAGACCACTCCATAAACAAAGAAGGCATTGTTGCTGTGTTTCGAATGGTGCGCCAACCACAGACTACGGTCAACCGTGACGTAGACATGATTCCATGGGTTGTTCCCACCTCCTTCGTTGAGTATCCTACGGTTTCCGTATCCGTCTCCCAAGTCCAGTGCTTGGCAAAAGGTGTTCCATGTTCGGTACGGCACAAGACACATAGGAAGGTAGTCACAGCATCCACAGTCCACTCCCCCTTTGCATCCAGATAAACCGATGCTGGAAATCAGAATCGGGCAGGCCCAGGCTGCAGGAGTGCCCATTTTGCAAATTCCATTTCATTCTCACGATGGGCGGCTGACAGCTCTTCAGGTAAGTTTGAAGCCGAGCAAATTTCCTCATGTATTTCAGCTGTCATTAAGCGCAACGTTAAGTGGCCAGCATGCTCCTTGCCATGTCTGCCGCTCCCCGGCCCACTGTGCTCTCGGTTACTCGTGTCCTTTGTATGCGGAACCTTGGTAGTGGCTTCAGTCATGCCGCAGACTCGAGTCTCAGCCTATATTCCCAACCGCAGCCGAACCCACCGTCAGTCTGGTCTCCAAACACAAGGTATCTCGGCAAAGAGGACCAGCGTGGCGCTGGGTCTTCGAGAGTCTCTCTTCGCCTGTAGTTGGACCAATATCCACACCCAACTTCGAGCAATCGTGTTGCGTTGCGTAATATCGCACCTGGACGCACAAGGGTAGAGCATTGTTGAGTCATGGCATACAAGCGGCCGGCATCATTCTATTTTTATCTCCATTTCTCGCGACATTTGGCGAACTTACCGCTCCGGCTCCCTCCCAATTCTTTCACGCACCTTCCTTACAATACTCGTGGTAACCACGGAAGCACGTCTTCCTCTTCCTGACCGATGGTCTTCTGTTCCTAGTTCCATGTTGTGTTTAATGGTCTTGTAGATGACACTGCGATGTACACCAAGACGCTGCTGGATTCCGCGTCCCGAAAGTCCTTGTACGTGAAGTTCGATGATTGTTGAACGGTAGCAGGATGACTTAGCCATTGTAGCGATGATATATTTGAGCGGTCAGGCAGGTTAATTAGGGCCATGTCATCATAAAAAAATAGGAGAAGCAAAGAAACAGACAGTGATTTCAAAAAGCGGTTTAAATAGTGCGCGGAAGTGCTGTCTCCGTAATTTTGGCGCACCCTGAACTTCAAAATGTAGGTCAATCAAGAAAGTCAATGAACTCGTTTTCATTTAGACAGAACTGTTTGATGTAATACTACTCCACTCTAAAGACTTCTATTCTTATGGAAAATGCCGAAGGAGATTGCCGTCTCCTTGATGAAGAGTTTTATTGAATACCTATGAGACTGAGCGTAGTGTCATTTTGCCAACAGTGTCAACCGTCCATTCGCACTCTTCGAACAAGAGATCGCATTAGGGAATTCGGAAACGGGGCGCCATTTTGGGGCTGAGCAACGTTAAAGCCACGAACTGGGATTAGGTCTGAAGAACGAGTCGCTGTTCGAGTGGGAATGAGGGGTACTCACGCAGTAGGGCTGCACTGTCGCTGCGTCTCTCGCGTACAACGTACTATGTCGACTTTTCCCTCTCCTCGCAGCACTATGCTTCTCAATTATACCATGGCCAACCTCACAAGGTACATTTCGCGGTTTTCTTCGGCGCTTTTTGCTTCTTCTTCCCACTTGTGTTCCTCATAGCACGTCCTGTTTAATTTTTGTAATTTTTGAACAAAATAACACACCCCATCGTTCCCGCTGGTGCCTTCAAGTCTGGGAGAAGTGGGAGAAGTGTTTCGCTGGTTTCTCAAAACGTTGGCGAAAATTTCATCACGAAAGTAGGGCTAATCAGAGAGTAGTGCTGGTTTTGCGCTTGATATACCGACTTTCCCCCTTCCACCCCACCCGCCCGATAGTCGTTGGGAAGTGTTTGGAGTTGCATGTGTGGACTGGTCTGCGAATCAAATGCCACAGAAACAGCCATTATGGTGAAGGTGGTGGGTGGGGAGAAGCAAACGTGTCGGGGAGCCTTCTAAGGCTGATATTGATGGTGATGGTGGGATGGTATCGAGGTCCCTTAAGAAGGGGGCGGGGGTCGCAAAGTTTTGAAAATAGTGCAAACGCGATGGTTGACACTGTTTGTTAGAGGACTTCACTGCAATGCATTAGTTGACGGGGACGCTCACTGGGGCAATTCGTGACCAGCGAGGCAGCAACGGATGTGGGTGGACCCTCACTCCGTTCTCTTGTGATATTTCGGGATACGTATGTTTCTGTATAAAATCTCACCCAATTGTCCTGAACTGATTAAGCAGCATATTGATTTGAAGTCGCTTGTTAGCTGCTAGAACGGTGCCAGTAATCTGAAAGAATTTATTTCACCTCTCAGCACCTACGAATGTTCGTATATGCTCACCGGCTCGATGTCGAGCGTCGTTTCATCGTCATCATAAGTTGGCTTGAATCGCGGAACAAATGACCGTACGATATTGGAGGCTTGGTAGAAATGGGGCTTCGAGACGATTACCGGACCTGGACGGAATTAACTTGTTGAGTTATTTTTTCCTTTTTTAAGCAATTAAACATTTGTCTAAATTCCTTATCTAAGAGGGTCCTATTATAGAGATAAAATAACGCAGCGCGATTCAAAGTAGCACTTACTGCCTTGACAGCCGCTGATATCGAGCAGGCCAGTTGGAAGGCAAGTAGAGTTCACTGGTCGATCATAAGCTCCATACTTGCTGAGAGTGTTAGGGTTGCAGAAACCACAATTGTCCGCCACCGAATAGTCAAATTCCTCCGATGGCAACAAGTATCGATATCCCGTAATTCCTTGCACTGTCACCTCTTTTTCGTATTGAAGTGTTGCTGATCTAAAGGCACAGGCTCCTTTATACTCACCCGTCAAACTTCTATCCGTTTCAAAAAGTGCACGAACCTACACACATCAGAGATATAAATCGGCAATGGCTCATCCTTCTTTATAAATGATTTGAAGATATCTCCGTCTGAATTTGTATAATCATTTTAGGCACATGTAGTCTACTGCTTGAGCAACTGTTTCTACTGCGATCATTAATATGTGGACCAATTTGAGCCTTCGCAGGAAACCAACGATGGGTGGGGGCAAGTTGGTCCCCTACCGAGATCGGAGTGGATGGATTAGGCAGCGTACTCGTTCTTCCAAAAGAACAAATAGTGATCGGTTTATATAGGTATTGATTCTTTACAGAATATCCATTAGATTTTTTGGGAACATGAGATTGATTGCATTTATGGAAAATTTCGGAAATGTTGAATATATTCCTAGGAATTTTGACTTGTTTTGTTTGTTAACAGCTGCTTTTGGCCGCAATTGGCCTTGCGAATCCAATGTTTTGCTCACAAACCCAGCATTCCTGTGAGATATTCATACAATGCTCCAATTCTAAGTGTATTTAATGGAGCCATTCCAGTGCAACTTTTTGGGGAGAGTCTCTGTTAGGATGGAACATGACTGTGTTAGGATCTGGCGACAGTTAGATCATTTGTTGGACCTTAATTGGCACGTGTGGACCGTTCTGGTACGACTGCTAACAATCAGTGCTAAAGAAACTACTTGCGACTTTTTAGAGAAAGAGTTACAAAGTACGCACTGGTTCCTTCGAGCAGCAGTGCGTGGCCGTTGCATGATTTTGTTTCTGCTCCGGGCCACCTTAATTGATTAATAAATAAATAATTAATTTCTATTGAAGTCTTGTAAAATTTAATGTTACAAAGGCGGCACAGATGAGAATCATGAATAGACAAACCATTGTGAAGGCAGCTTGTCTCCGTTACTTGAGAGTGACTGATTCGCCAGACTTGTAAAGGATAATGTGTATCCGGCTCGAGAGTAGTCAGTTTTCCCAGTTTGTACCGTATACAGCGTATCCGTGGTTCCGTTAGCAGGCTGAAATTCTAGTGTAAAATTCATAGTCGTGGTTGATGGGATCAGAACGTTTTAGTTGAGTGCGACAACCCGGTGGTCCCTAACCGCTCATAGAAAGAGGCAACAGGGATATAGGAAGTGTTGTAAGGGCCACAGCCACCAGCGAAAATATTTCACGGGTAACTGAGTTTCTTTATACTCCTCATGGTTTTTTTTGTCAACCCTTCAGCTCTATGTACATACTAGCTGTGTCGGTGTAGCGCATGACGCAGCGAATAACAGAGATATGGGCACATATCATGTCGGTTGCCGAGTACTTTAGCGTCAGGGCTTGTGTGAAGCTCACGCACTATGTTGGAGACAGCAAATGCTATTCATTTTATGGTGTGAAATATAAAATTCAATATTTGACCGGTCTTTCTCATTTCTGTCCATGGTCAAATGTGGGCAGTTCCAACCCTGGATATTGTAAATTCCGCACCATGTTTTGATCCGAGACCTTACCTGCTGCGCTCGCCGCGGGGTAGTCTCCCACTACAGCCGCATCATTGTTGCGAAGCAAGATATGGCCTTGTGTGAAACACAGCTTTCAGAGAGTCATTGAATCGGGCCACATTACATTCTCCTGTCTTCTGTAACTAATAACATACATTTAAAGCAACGGTGAAGTTTGTTCCATCGATGAGTGGAAAATCGGTTCCAAGCAGTTTGTTAGATATCTTGACGAGGCGGTTGGCAAATTTGGTCACTAGTGGAGAGACATATCCCGAGAAAATGAGCTCATCGACAGTCTGAAATAGAAATTGGATAATGCAATGCAGCACATTCAGCAGTACACTTCAGAGCAGGGTGAAAAACGGTCGAGGATTCGTCAAGAAGTTTGGCCCTTTTAGTGACGCTCTCTCGCGCACATCCACTCTCGCCACGCGCGCCGTTGTGCTCTCCGCGCATGCTTTCACTTACGACGCCTTCTCTCCCAGTACAGAGCACGATCAAGCGCTAGTGGAAATTTGACCGAAAGACGTGAAATAACCGCAAAAAAAGCAGAACTTGTCAGATCTAGCTGCAGCGGAAGTGAAAATCACTTCTACTTTGACTGTTAAAATCAAAACGTATATCTTGTCATCCTTGGATTCTGTATTTAATTATGGTACTCTTATGATCTTCAGATCCATTGAAAGAAAACGGAGAGGAAAAATTAATTAGACTGAAGATCTCGTAAGGCTCAGTAATGCTCCTCTAAACTGAAGCATTCGAGAGCATTTTCAGGGCCAGCATCTGACTAGCTATTGCAAAGTTTGGTTCTATAAGGTGAACGCAAAAAACTTGAAAATGAATTGGGCGCGTATGGAAAAAATGAATGTGTTGGGTGTAGGACACATACATCCCCCGCTTTCGGTCATGGCCTGCAAAGTGCGGGACATACCCTAGCCTGCAAAAAGCCAAGAATTGTCGGGTGCAGAACATATACCACAACTGACGACGGCCGCGAAAACGTGGCAGGCAGTTGACAACGCCGCTTTTTCGGGGCCGTCGTCAATTATGGCATATGGTTTGCACCCGGCACCTTCTGGCTTTCTGGAGGCAAGGGTATGTGTCCTGCGCTGTCGTGAACGTAAAGGTTCTTAGCAGAGCTTTTGACAGCATTACTGTGCCGTCGCCGTGATTAACATGGAGCAACAAGCAAAACATTAATGTACCTGATATTAGTAAAGTTATAATTTACTCAGAAATT
>KZ347094.1:25438-38091 GCA_002352805.1 Teladorsagia circumcincta | reverse complement strand
AAGAAACCGGCTGTTCTTCTGTTCAACAAAATCGATATTGCTCCAAAAGGGGTAAGTAGAATTATCCATGACCAACACATTTGTTCTTCCTCGTCAATCAGTCTATTCAGGAACCCGAAAAATTGGTTGAGAAAATGTCTGGCATGGATTGGCCTCGACATGTTCCTGAACACTATCGTCCCGCAATGCCACTGATATTTGACTATGTCCTTCCAGTGTCAGCAAAATTGGGTGACGTCGAAGAAGTGAAAAAAGCTCTTGTCCAGGTATATAAAGCGCTTCGACCATCGATGATCCCAGAAACAACGTTTGATGATCTTGATAAACCTTTATTATGATCTTGTTGTCTTTCTAGATTTGTTCAATGATTTGCTAATCCTATTAACCGACTATGGTCTCTATCTTGCAATCATGGTCCCGTGGGCAGTGGGAAGGAGGTGACTGAGTAGTGTGCGAACTTAAACTCACCTACAGCAATGGCAAAAGGAGGTGCTGAAGCTATACGTGAAGTTATTGGGACCAAATGACTTGGAATTACGAAAAAAAAACTGAAAGATAGCCGATGAAGTCTCTAATTAGGTCTTCCCTTCTTTAGCGTTCCACAAGGTCTATGCTGGGCGCTTGCGGACGAGTTTTCTTCTTACTAGCCCCACGCTCGCAAATGAGGCGACAAAGCTCAGCTGTGTCCGAACTGAACCAAATGGCCCTCTAAACTACGAAAGGAAAGATAGCGTCAATGAAGCGCTGCAGTTTAAAGCGACGAGTCAGGCTCGTGATTGGGCATTATGGCGCCTGAAAGTGAGTGTAGAGATGCGTAATGGAATGGCAGAAGGGAAAAAACGAAAAGATACCGTCGACAAGGCCGTAAACGGAATCCCCTACCCCACTAGCAGTGAAGGAAGCTGGCTTGGAAGGAAGGCACGTCCAAATGAGTTTTCCGAACATGCCAGCCGTTCTATCGGTTGATGCGGAAATCAACCCAGCTGATTTCACACGTATGCCAGCCGCCAAAACTTCGGAGGTGGGCAGTCGGAGCGCGGATAGGCGGTGGGAGCGCTAAATACATGCCCTGGAGCCTTATTAGGGCGCCGTTCGGGATTCTGAGCATGGCAACGTTTGTGTGGGTGCGTAGCCATGTACAGAGACGACTAAAGGGGTTGGTTCGGTCCACTAAGCCCGACTTGTGGCTTTAAGGCTAACTAGCTGGGTGATTACGGGTGAGGGATACCTGAACCGGGGTGCAGCAAGGCCTCGAGGATGGGTCCCCGAAGCTGTGCATCTCTGGACGTTTCTCCTATTCTTAACCATAGGAACTGCGTTATAGATGGAATAGAGACGCAGGCTGGGGAGCCATCCCCGAGTTGGGCCTTGCTACATTCGGCCCCCGCAGATTAAGAGAGGTTCTGGCGCATTTTTCACTGATTTTCAAAAAAAATGACCCTAGTTCAGTGCCTGCCGACCAGTCCACCATACGTGCCGACGGATTCGCACAACGCTGGTAATTGCAAAATGTGTCTTCGAGTGATACACGATCCTGGGTCAAGTTCACTTCGGTCAGCGGAGCCTCCATTTCTTATGCAGTCGCTAATGTGGTAATCAGAGCATACCGAACCATTGCGGACTTTTTCCGGCTATTATAGTAGAGTGAAATACGATCGGAACCTCATGCTTTGGCTCTAGTTCCGGACGTGACGCAAGATGTATGCTGTTGGTAACAGACCCTTCCGCGAAGAGCACAAACTTTTAGTTCGGCCGGTCGTCAAAATCTGTTGTAAGCTTGAGGTAATTAATCGAATACTTCACTAATTCAATTGAGGGCGGATGTGTGGCTCATCCTGTTTTAGCATAAGTCGTTGTAATTTGCTTGGATTATGCCTGATTTATCAATTACACGAAACTTTATTTGTCCGTTCGATTTGTTAGTAAAATCAGTTAGGAAACAAGACAAACACCGGTGGGTTTTCTTCACATTCCTCTAGCCATTCACTGTAGCGAACGCGTCCAATTGTTGGAGGGAACCTTAGCATCAGCTTTCGAGGTTTTGATTATCCACAGGTTCATAGAGGCTCCTTACCTCAGATTCGTCGCGAACATGAATTCGACCAATTTCATTCCCTTTTCCGATATACGCATATATGGACTCGGTTTGGTCAGTAGCTCGCCATTCTAAATTGTGGTTACAGCGATGGGGAGTGAGACATTTGCGGCTGATCAATCCTTTCTTTGGTGCGCCGTGCATTTTGCTTGAGATTAGAATCGCGACTGTATTGAATGCGATTTAGTCCACGCAGTGTTTTTGCCGGAGAGTCGATGTACTAGTGGTCTTTTATTTTCATTCTAAATTGTATCTGGTCCAGCTGATCAACCGATGTCGCCAGTTGGGAGGGAATAACGGAGATTGAGATTAGATCCTAATAACATTGCGTGGGGCCCTTCGAACAGCAGTTACACTTTCCAGTGAAAGCTTGGGTTGCTTTCCTACCTTGTGCTGATGCTGAACAGGTAGGCAGACATTATTCGTTATTGTTCTTACGGGTGGCCCCCAAGAGGGCCCGTCGCGTGGCGAAGGAAGAGACGCAGACGCGGCAAAGGACGAGTCGCAGCCCATAATGTGGCGGTTAGGCGTCAGGTTAAATGGTGTGCACCATACTATTGCACAGCATGCGCTGCGACTCGTCCTTTGCTGCATGTGCGTCTCTTCCTTCGCCGCGCGATGGGTCTCTTGAAATCCTCGACCATGGCTCTATCGAACTGTCAAAAGTCAATGTGCGCGCGGAGAGCACAGACGGCTCGCGAGTGATGAGAGTGAGTGTGCGCGCGGGAGAACGCGATTGAACAAACGAAAATTCTCGACGAGTCGTCGACGATTCCTCGACTGATTTTCACCCTCATCAGGGTGTCTTTCCAATAAGGCAGCAGCCTTTATGGCTATGAGCTAGCATCTACTATTAACGTTTGTCACATGGTCCGCAGTGTCCGCAATCGTTTGCACGTTCAGCATCGGGTATAAAAGCAAGCGAGACAAAATGACATAAGGGAGAGGTAAAGCTGAGCAGGGGATTAATACGATTTTGGCTCCAAGAATGAGGACTTAGCTCCAAACAAAAAATTGGCAACACTTTTTTTCGTGTTGGCTCTTTTTTCTACGCTTGTTAAAAGACACTCTCTATCAAAGAATGGTTTATCTCCATGTCTTTAGTCAGGGACGGCGTCGGTGTCCGAGCTTTCTATCACCACCGGTCGGTCAAATTGTATTTCTGGGGTTATCACGGTATGGAGAGTGAGGGGTACCCGACAGGAGGCCCGTAGCGCGGTAGCAAGGGAGAGTGAGCGGACGAGTCGCAGCGGGTACTTGAGTGATTTCGAGTCAAGTTTGATAGAATGTACCTTTATACGTCCTACATCGCACATCATGCGCTGCGGGTCGTACTCTACCTCTACCTTCTTGCCGCGCGACGGGCCTCCTGTCAGGTACTGAGTGTGCACATTCGGAGGCTTTCACGATTTGACTGGGAGCCGAATGCGTGACGCAACTTCGGAACATTGATCCATTCAATAATTGAGATCCTTCAACCTACCGTTCCAAATTTAGCCTTTTGGCCGGTGAGCAGACGATAGAGCAAGAGTCCAACGTGAAACACATCGTCCACTTTGCTTCTCACTCTAGAAACTGGTCATATTTTTTTAGTAATATCTTAAAAAATCATAAGAACTACCCCGCTGCTTTCGACGACTTCACCCTATGAATCGACGATGACACGATGGTTTTTGCGTTCAAATATCTGTCAAGGACAACAGACGTGAAGTCCAAACAGCCATGCACTACTTCTCTGCAGTGCAAGAACATAATCGCAGAACTTACACCTGAATTATCGCTCACTTGTATAGTGTAGGCTACCGTATAATGGTGAAGAGGCAATGAACCTGATAGCTAAAGGGAAACACCTTCATTGGACCGCCTTGGTGGACTAGAGCTCTCAGCGCGCTGGGGATGTGGGTGAGACCGCCTCTCTACGCCCTTCCTTAAAGGCAAAATTCAGGATTGAATTGATGAGGTAGTCTACCCAAATGTGAAAGGAGGAGTAGGAGGTAGACCGCCAGTGGAAAAAAAAGGTAAAAGAATGATTAAATACAGAGGAAATACGAGCTTTCTGCTCTACATTGCGGGGTAGTTCAAAAGATCGGCAGAGTGATGAGAGATAACGTGAGCGCGGAGAGTGGCAGACAATTCCGATTAGAGAGGGCATAGCAGAACAACATTGCGATGCAGACAAGATATCGAGTGGTAGGCGGGGCGAGCCTCAACTGGAGGAGCGAGCCTAAATACTTGGCTGCTAGCGTCTTCATGACGCGTTTTGATGCAGGGACGTGGCGCCTCTTCTGCAGCTGCGTTCCATGCACATCTAACCACTCTAAGGGCTTATTAGGTGGGTCTGAGCCCGAATTTTGCCTTTAATTACGCCCGAAGACATCATGTAAACCGCTCCACCCTTCAGCCGTACGTGTCCGTTGCCTCTAGAAAATTACTCCGAATGATTCCTGCCGCGATGTGCTCTTCTACAGGAAACGGTCCGTGTTTGTTCAAAAAATCTTCGAGCGTGATACCCTCGGTGACGTCGTTTTCGTTCTGAAAGCAGCAGTATTGAAAACGTCATCGCTTTATGAAAGTAGTCTTACAAGGGGGTGTCAAATTTTCCGAGGGATGCCAAACACTCCAAATCGTGTCGAAAATGTGGAGGCGTTAAGCGTATTAAGCTTATACTTAGAAGGGCGTCCTTCTGGATCAGCACATACTTCGACACCTACAGGCAGCTCCAAAAATTGAAGCAATTCTTCGATTCATAGTGCTTGAGCAGGTTGGAGCTAAGCGGAAATGGAGAGTATATTCAGTAACAATGCAAAATTCAGATATTCTTGTTTGATAACTGCTGTTTTACGCCGCAGTTCACGTTGCGAGACATCACAAAAATGCTGAGTTATCGGCAAAACCTTTGCTTCAGCCGCGATTCGTACCCGAATCTGTTGCTTTCCGGGCAACCGTGCTACCAGTTACACCACCGGCGCACCATTTCTAACATTCGTAACGCAAATTGCGATGTAAAACAACACCTATCAAACAAAAATAAGTCAAAAACCATAGAAGTTCCTAGCTTTGTGGTTTACTGCCGAGCACTGCTGCTGCAAGGCCGTATGTTATTCTTCCCCGAAGCTAGGTCACCCAAAGTTTCCTTTCAATTCATTTGTTCCGAACAATATGGTTTCTTCACTTTCAGTACATGTTTACTCTCACCTACATACATATATTGAATGTGCCCTTTATCAGGTCAATCCCACTTGGAAAGACGGAAAAATTCAATGGAATTTTTGCCCCTAGCACAGAATAGCATACGGCCCCAGTTCATCACGTTATACCTCTGAATGCTGTAAGCTACTGCCGGTAACCTCCTACCATCGGCGCTGAGTTGGGGTGAAATGGAGCCTCGGTGGTGTAACTGGTAGCACAATTGCTCTTGAGGCAAGAGATCTGGATGCGAATCCCAGCTGGGGCGAAGTTTTTCCTCACAACTCAGCATTCTCGCGATAGTACTAGTGTTGAGGCTTTGGCCGTTGCAGAACCTTTCCAAATTCAGGGTTGGGCGCCATGTCCTTAGGTGGGACATTCAAGTTAGTGAGTCAATTAGGGTCAGTTGGTCGACGGCGGGACATGTGGCTGACGCAGTTGATCTTAGCAAGAGGTCCCATGTTAGAGCCTGTCCTGTGTGCTAAGGCTCTCCACCTATCAAAGTAGGATACGTCAAGGACTGCGATGCATCAAGTTTTTAATATGTTTCCTTTCGTCAGAGGATTGGGTCAGCCACATGTCCCGCCGTCGACCAACAGACCCGTCAATTATTGTGCTTGGGACTAGGCCTTGGGCAAGGACAGGGATCCTGGGTGGAAGATGTGAGCAATATGTATTCTCCTTGGCGTTCCGCCCCTGTCCTAGGCTTGGTTTTAGTGTCACCTGCAATCGGCCCTTCTGTGATGCCCCCCCCCCCCCCGACGGAAATGAGCGCCCAGGGTTGTTGATAGATGTTGAGAAAAATCACCTGTGCAAAAATCATAGCTGGTTTCTCCTTGCTTATCATATCTCCATATTCTTTTCTCAATTCTTCTAGTAGTGCTTGTCGTTCTTCTAGCGATTCGTTAATCACTTCAGCATATTGAGTTGGGTCAGCTCTGGAAAACTATCAGAAGGAAGGCATTAAATATGTGTAGGTCAATCGTGAGATATAGAGCATGGTTCCAATACTTCCGCTGCATGGAATGTAAATATCACCAACTTTTCGGCTGGTTTATTCGATGATGAGGATCCCTCCTTTGGTGCTTGGCGAGAGAAATCGTCCGATGTCTCTAGTGCATCAATACAATCTGGGCTTGGTTCTTAAAGTAGGGAAAGAACGCTGAAAATGCATCTGACCTCACCTGTGAAAGACATGCTGACCGCTTCAGGGGGAGTTGCTACTTTAAATGAAAGCATTATGCTAATCAAATGGTAAATTTCTTGCATCAGCCCCACAATCTGGCGTGCAATTATCGCAGAAACCCAGAGGATTTTGTTGCCCACGCTTGTGCAGCGGGGCCGAAAAAATACATTTTCCCATGTAGGATTCCAGCATTTTTTTTTCGCAAAGATTGCCTTCGCTTCAGGGGTCCACCGTCTGCGGGCGCATTGCTCAACCACGCGCTAGAGTTTTTGCGAAATGGTGTCCCGGTAGCATAACTTGTAGCGCACGAGACCGGTAAACGAGAGGTGCGGGACGAACGGTTACTAACGCTAACGTGCGGTCGCGAAACAGCGCACAGAGAGTGGAGCCTTGGGTTCAATATTACTCTTGGGTATGTCTCACTGTAGAGCTTCTGGCGGAAAAGGCGGAACCAGTAGAGGGGATAAAGGGCCCCGATGGGTAGAATGTGAATTTCAACCTTGAGCAACATTTCGGCCTCTAAGACGGCAATTTCATCGAAACGTCGGGCCGATCTAATAAACATTCCGTCTATCAACGTCGCATGCAGTAAACACAAGCAAGAACAACTGATGCCGAGATTACAAGAGGGGATAGTTGAAGAATACGTTATTTCTCCGTCTGTAAACCCACGCCGGTCTGAAAGGTGACCGCGAAAAAAAATCACTTCATTCCAAAGTATACAAATTAAGGAACCGATGCGAACTGTGGAAGCAGCTACCATGAGGTACTACACTTACGAGCACCCCCTTCGCATGCGTACAGCGAGCGTGAATACGGTAATGGGCGCGCAAAGACTAGGGATTTCTCTTCAACCCTTTCACAAGAGTTCATAAACTTGCACCACCACTCGCAAGTATAATAAATTCGCTTGAGATTTGCGCCTATTTTCGTTAGAAAAGACGATCCAATATAAAGGAGGTTAAGCTGGGCGCTAGGTGTAGACGACAGTAGCATGTGTTGCAAATGCTAAAGAGTTTGCACTGATATAACACGTGGACCAAGGAAAAAAGTGAAAACTCCATACGAAATTTCAAGCTTGTTTTGGCTTTGCATGTGGACAAAAAGGGGAGGATCTAGTAACCATGCTAATCTGGCTCTTGAAGGGATAAGGTAAATTGCCACCACGAACACTCAGGCTTTGAAGTAAGAGCTCTAGCAGAAGACAACTCGAAGAATCATTCACTGGGCGGGATAGAGTGACACACATGTAACACAGATGTGCCGTTGTCGCGGCTCGAAAGCGCGCGACGACGGCGCTAGGGTCTTGCAAAGCTGGCTTTTGGCCACTAATCTTGGCCTTTAGACGAATTACGTTGGCTGCGTGTCCTTGCGCATCTGCGTGGTCCTTGCGCGAATCCGTGGTCCTGGCGCGATTTCGTGTGAAGTTTGCCGTGTTCGAAGGGATGCTGCCTGTGTTTCGATTACTTTTACTTGCCTAATACGTTAAACTATCATGCTTTTTTGTTCTTATTGGTGCCCATGAATTTGTTTGTATAAGTGCATGCGCGATTGCAGTTGCATTTCTTCATGGCGCGAGCCAACAAGAAATGAAGCTACTTCGGACAACTCGTCCGACACCCCCGTTCCTTACTTCAAAGAGAGTCCATGTTTGAGACCGTCTTTTGTCATTTGGAATCAGCTTGGCATTTACAGTTTCATTATGGACCGCTTCTACCCCACTAACTCGATCTTGGGGTGTTGCTCTATAGGAGGAAGGGGGCCAAAAAAAAGAGTCACTTCCACCCATGTTCGAAGCAAAATAGATTGCCCCCTTCCGAGATCAAACCAAATGAGCTTAAATGCATATTGAAGAGCACTTTCTATTCCATCAAAAAAAAATTACATAGGATTCCTCTACACCGACGACAGAAGATTTTCTGACGGAAACACGATGCACGGTACGATCTCAACGAGGTCGTTGAGAAGCCATAGACCATTACGACGACAACGAAAAGCTAGTCAAAAGCTATCTGGTATAGTCATTGCTAGTGTCTCTGTTAAACCATTCACCACTTATCCGATATAAGAAAATACGTAGCAGCTTCAGAAGGAGCGATTATTGTAGGCCTCCTTGAGCTCGACGGTGATGACGGATGACGTCATATTCTGGAGGCGGTGAAGGCAGTGAAGGTGGGCCTGCTTCTGCTTATGGGGGGACATCTAAGGAATATATCGACGGAAAACTCCGAATTATAGCGGCAGGTTCGCAACAAAAAGTATGATGATATGAGCAAAACGACTCTTTTTTTTTGACCCCCCCCACCCCTGTAAACTGAAGGTTTTTTTAGGATCTGTCCAAGCGGCGCGCGAGGGTTTCTGTAGCGATTGGCGTTGAGCCTGCAGAGAGCCAAGTGATGGAAAACAAATCATAAACCGTTGCTACCATTTGAGCCACCTGTTCGGGCTGCAGTTCGAAACCGTCTCGAGAAAAGGCCTATATATTCAGACCTTCTTATTCTGATTACGTCGTAGGCAGCGGGCAGCTTCATGCTTCTGGTCATCAAGGAACGTTTCAATATTGCGGGATGAAGGGGGTGTGTGCCTTTTACCCTTTCTTTGGCATAAGGAATGACCTGGAGAGAGGGGCTTGTGCTAGCCACCTTTCAAATATCAGCTTGACCGAAAAGAATCGCTATTAACTTCCATCTATCAAGATTCAGAAATTGTTCAGGGAGGTGAAAGGTTCAAATGGCTCTTCTTCCCGAGCCATCGTTACCAAGCACGCGCTGAGGTGCCACTACTGTCCTAGATGGAAGACGAATGCATGGCGTATCGCAGAGATAGACTAATCAAATCCGGGCAAGTAAATATCTATTTACTTTGCTTTCCTGGATATTTCGGCTGCACTTTTGTTCAGTGCGCTTCTAGCTTCCATAAATAATAAAGGGCACGTAGGGCACGTCACCTTCATGAAAACCACGTGGAACCAACAGCAACCAGATACCTCTGTGAAATGCGCAGTGACTAATCGATTGCGTCAACGGGTGGGGCGGGTATCCCGAGGTGGGTGATTCAGTGTGGTCGGGTCGTCGAGGGCTTCCGCTGGTTATCCCCGACACATCGAAGATTCAGTTGTCAAACAGGAATTTCTCTCGCCCTCCATCTCTGCCGTTCTCTGCGAACACGACATTCAGTGTATACACGCAGAGCTTGCCGTCGTCGTCGTCGTGTGGGTGGCTGACATCGATCGAGTCCATCAACAATGAGCCAACCTCCTCCATACTACACATCGCAACCGATTGGTGTAAGAATTAATTCTTTGATATATCCCTTGTCATCTAAAAAAACCTTTTTTCCACATTATCACAGCTTTCCGCTTTTTTTATTCTCGGGTTTTTCCTTTCCGTCTTGAACCCTCGTGACTTTTTCCTTGTTTCTTCCTTCTTTTCTCGCTCTCTTTCTGCCCTACACTAAAAAGTCGTACATGGACTGCAAAAAGCATGAAAAAAAATTGGAAAAAAACGGAATTCTTGATTTCTAGCAACATTTATGCATTTTCTTGCCCTGTTTCTGTTTTTCGAGTTCCTCAATGTTTTTCATTCATCTTATTTATGAAAAATCAAACATGAAGTAAAAGAATTTTTCTTGAAAAACGCGCAGGTGACATTCCCTTTATAGACAAAACAACCATAAAAGTGCCATTAGCATAGCTCGTTCCTTGTAGTAGGCCCCTTTTTTATTCACACATTTTTTTACGTTCTTATCGTCTTCTCAAATCTCACGTGAAAGAATTCATTCTTTTTTTCTAGTAATAGTTCATTCATCAATAGTTTTTTTTTCGAGATTGGAAGGTCAAGCGTGTGCTGAACATCATGGAATTTTGCCAAAGAATTGAATGATCCCGAATTGCTAAAGGAGCTTATAAAATATATGTGCATTCAGTTCTTAATATGGCACATGCACCTCTATCCCTCGAGATGAAACCTCTTCGAACTGACGAGAAAAACTACAGAACAATTCCACTAAGAAGGTATCACTTAGGGCACTAGAACTTTCCCCCAGTAGCATTCGTCGAGGGCTGATAAGGGTCAAAATCCACGCCTTAGAACCGTTCCAACTAATGTTGAGGAGGAACGATGTTATCGTGGTTTATGATACTCTCAGTAAAAGTGTTGATTTAGACAGACACTCTTTCTTCGAGTTGGTCCAGTCTCGAACTTGGGCCGAGAAGCTCATGCTTGTACCAACCAGGAAATGCGACTAACACGAATCAATAGGGTGTGGATGCTAGTTAAGAATATTGAGACCAAAACTGTTATGTGAACATTCCAATCAAATCATGGTCGGTGAATGTTGACAGGAAGGGTAGCGTTGGTGGAGGAGGCGAGCTACTCTAAACGCATCGGCGGTTTTAGTTTTTCCTGAAACTATACCTGTAGGGTTAAGAGGTGGCCCGGTTACGAATATGACATTCATTTTTGAGACAAAGGCGATCTGTCGACAATTTGCTGCTGCAACTCCCTTTTTCACTGCATTGGTGATTAACTTTGACCGCTTATAGTTGCCTAAAAAGATCGCGTAACAGTTTTGGTCTGCATAGTATTCAGTTCGCTACCAATTTGCCTGGGTCTCCATCCAAAGTTCCGAAGTTGGAAGTGTTCCCTGCTAAGGTAACCTCACTCTTCAGTTGAGCGCAAGTTTTTCACGTTCCAAACAGGAGTGAAGTATGTGAAAATGAGTAACGGTTTTGCTATCCCGATGCTTAACGATTTTCCTGATTCCTTCTCGATGTTATTTCGATGATTATCGATGCAGCATTTTCGTTTTTCCCATTTCTGTTTTTTTTTGTTTTCCACATGTGAAAAGCATGTACCTAATTGAAGTGAAATTTCGAAACACCACCATGCGCATGTAGATCGAAGTTTCTTATTTCCCATACAAATACCAACTGTTACCGTAACACCCTCGAAACGGCACAAGAAACCCAGTTCAGCATTTATTAAGGGTCAATAATCCAAAAAGGGCATACCTTCAAATGTTTTGCTTCCGTAATCATCCGAATCTCCCAAGGCTTCACGACGAATACACAAAAGGGTGCCTGTTGTGTCGAGTTTGGTTTACTTGCCTTTAAGGTTACATTTTTCGGTGTATGGCTCTGTCCCGTTTTCAGAAATTATATGTCCCTGCTTTTTTAAATACTTTAGATATTTATTAACTTCGTTTTTTAGTTTATTTTTCTGTTGCCAGCCTGTCTGCCTCTCTGGCTGTCTACTTGCCTGCTCTTCTGTCTCTTGATGTCAAAATATCCAGTTCTCTATCAGTCCATCCTCTGCTGTACTGAGTTCCCTGATTGTTTTTCCGAACAAATTTCGTCCTTCGTTTAGGCGCCGTACCATCCGCAAAATCAAAATCCATATCCTCCACAATATGTTTATCCAGAAGGTCAACATGCTCCTCAAGTTGTGTGAGTTAATTTGTTTTTTTGCAATCCATTTTGTGCCATGAAAAGCACAGGATAACTTATTCGGGGCTAGTCGTTGTCTCCCGGGTATGCGCCAGGGTTTCGATTTTGATTATGAATTTATGGTATTACTTACTTGACTTCTACTACTACTACTTGCTTTCGTAGCAGCATCTTTTTACTCTACGGCTGGGCTGGCTTCATCAAACAGATTTGACAGTGCTGCAAAAATTTTGGTCCAGGCCGAAGCTAATCCAGAACTCAATCCACGGTGGGAAGAGGAGAGGGTGGGAGGAGAGGGCATTGAAAATTTAAAAAGTCATCTTATCAACATTTAATATGGAATTAACCACCCTTTGCTACATTTAAATCGAATGCTCCCAATCAAAAACCAAGGAACACCCCCCATTTTATAAAAAAAATTGTAAAGGAAGAATTCTCAAGAACAGTCTTATAAATCGTGTTTACTCAACCTATTGAAGTTGAACCGAGAATGGTTCCCTGGTATGTTTAGCTTATCTCTTAGTAATTTACTTTTTGTATTTTTATTTGGTGTTTTTGTAAGTCTCTACTTTGTCGCTTCTTCAATGCTTTTTTTTATTTTCTGAAGTTACTATTTGTTTTTTGATGCTACACAGGTGAAAAATGAAATGAGTATAAGACTTCCTCTAACGGCGCCAAAAAAATGTGGTGTGCGAAATGGGCAAATTGTTTTTCTACCCCCCCCCCGACCCCATATAATT
>KZ347088.1:45433-56849 GCA_002352805.1 Teladorsagia circumcincta | reverse complement strand
TAAACAAATCACGATCTCTAAATGCCAGCAAGAACCTGGCTTATTCAAGTGGCCTTTGTGCGAGTAGTATGGCACTTTTTAATTGTGGCAATTCTTCGGAAGGCCTAGAAATATTCTTGCTTTCTACAACTAAATGAGTAGCTTTTGTAACGACGTGAAAATGGGGAACCCATGGCGACGCAGCACACTTGTCCACGTCGCACAGCACACCACGAACTGTGATGCGCACTATCGGGGCTCACGTGTATACTGAGCTTCACAGCCAGGGTACCCGACAGGAGGCCCGTCGCGCGACTAGATGGCAGAGACGCAGATGAGTCAGCGGACGAGTGGCGGCATTTACTGTGCGATATAACACGTAGTGTTATTCACAATATCCAACTTAATGCTAAATCGATACAGTGCGCGCTGCGACTCGCGGGCTAACCCGTCTGCATCTCTGCCATCTCGCCGCGCGACGGGCCTCCTGTAGGGTTCCCTACACAACCATTTAGTACAACGGCGTGTTTTGTTCTCCATGGTGGCGATAAACGGAGAGTTGTACACGCGGCCACAACGGTCATGAGCAATCACCACATCTAATGTACCTTCGAGACAAGTGAACAGTTGCAAAGCTGAACTTTCGTATTGCTCAGAACTCTAGATTTGATTAGTCTTTCTGACACACTCCACGTATCCGACTTTCATTTGTAAGTGGTGTATACATCAATCCACTTATTTTAAAGGCACAACCCCGCAGAAGTCGTGTGGCGATCCTCTTAGGTCTGTAGGATCGACCTTTAGAGGAGGATCACAGATTTGGTATTCCCGTACACGGAAGTTCCCCTACAAGAGTGCTGAAGCCTTGCAAGGCAAGCTGCTGCAGCCGCATTTTTCTTCCATCAGACTGTTGTCTGGCGCCTTCTCATCTGTTGCTCTCCCTCGCCCGTATCTCTCCTCTACGCGCTTACTCTCATTGTCTTACCACAGCCGATTATGGAGGTGAGTGAGCCCTAAACCTGAGCGTTTCGACGGATTCCTTTCCTTTTTCCTTTACTACAGGTCCTTTTGCACCAATACATTCTTTCATTCTGATATTACATCTATTCGAGTGCAAGAACCACACCAAACTGTTCACGAGGCGCGCCTTCAAGACATTTCCTTGAAAAAACATGCTTCAAAACAACGAGTCAGGTCACGAGATTGGATTAGTATTGTGTTGTTCAATAGCAATCCACACCATCTATGTTACTATTCTGATTCAACTGGTTTCTAGGAAGGAAAATCTCCACATACTTTCACTAGCAGCTATCCGCGGCTATAATTGTCCAGAGTCAAACAACCGCAGGCAGCTAGTTCCCATGATGCGACGCGGTATTCACTTTCAGTTGCAGAAAAACAGGGATAGATCCATATCCTCTCGAGCGATTATAAATCAACAGATATATGAGTCCCAAAAAGCCACTTTTCCCCATTTGTGGAGGAAAGCCGAGCATGAACATCTAGTTTCCAGATAGCTCTCTAAAAACTACTGCTGTGAGCAAAAACTCATTGCTTTCTCGACAATATTTGATTGCTATCGCATTGAATAATCAGCCTTCGTTCCATCGAGATCGTAAAAAAGCAACGATTACTGACGATGAATTATGGCACTTTTTGGACCGAATTTTACTTTTAGTTGGGCAGCTTTGCATTCAGCAAAGCTTGGAAAGGCTCGCAAAGGGTGAGAAGAATGTGCAGAAGGAAAAAAGAACTCACACAGAATATTCACTTTCGGCAGCGCGATGTAGATGGTCACCACAACGTTGTCAGCATCTGTAGCATTTTATCACGGTTCAATATTGGCACCATGTGGCCCCGTGCTCTAAACAACATGCATATACTCCGTTTTAGAAAACCAGAAGTGAGTAGAGTGCAGACCATACACCACAAGTGACGACGGCCTCCATGTAAATCTGATAACTAGTGATTCGTAGAGATAGCTGATGGTTGATAAATGAAAAATGTAATCAGTGAAAACCGACAGAATACAACTGCAACATGCTATTCATTTCATCGGCAAAAACATTCACATTTTGTGAAGGGTTCCGCCACTTGTTTTGTGTGGTCTGCACTTGACGCGCTTTTGGTTTCTGAAAGAAAGTGTATGAGAAACTGCATCAGCTGAATATGACCCAGATCTGAGTTAATTTTTTCAGTCGTTGTACAGGTCAGTGTTTTTACCCTCCCAGACAAGTCTGCTACCACTTAACCGACCCCGGGGGATGGAAGGTATGGTTGGCCTAGACGACGCACGACCCAGGATTTGATCACCGGATCGTGCGCATGGTCAGTAGCGCCACTTGCCACTCCACCACTTCCGCGGCTTCGTCGGCGATTTCCTGTTCTTTTTTTCATTTCAGCTCGGTATCCACGATTTCATTATCGACCGCTGTTACCCGCCAATTTGATCTGGTGTTGTTGCTTTGAACGCAGTGGTTACAATGGCTGGAGCGGTGCGGTTTTGGTGACGTCACTAAACGTCTTCGGTAGAGCAGACCTCTCAGCGTGCTGAAAATGGGGTTGGGTTGCAAACGCATGCCAACTTCTTTCCATCAATGACGTCTCGAAACCGCCATGCCCTCCAGCCATCGTGATCAGTGCTTTAAGCTACTTTCAGCGCAATGATCAAGCTCAAAGTAGTTAACCAGTAATTTGAATAATCTTTCTCGAAAAGGTATTTAGTATAGAACAAGTCCTCGTGACATATCAAAGGAAGCGCATCGGGTAATCCTGCGGCTTTCTCAGCATGTCCTTCTCGCCACCGTCCTGTCATAAATATGTTCATAATTCAGAGATTGGACTTTCAGAGGAAAACTCGTCAGGCTACGAATGTCCTACATAGAATACACCCGCCGTTGATGATGGCCATCTATGATGATTTATTCTTCTAGCGTGTTTGAAAGTCTCCTATGTGTTTTAATCCGTCTTTCGCACTTACAATTCAAACTGGTAATCTCGACGCCGCTTGTAGGGGATTTCACAGGTGGAGGCGAAGCTCATGAACTGGTTCACCTCGTCGTTACGCAACTCATGAGCGCCAGCTAACCGCACTTCGCGACCGGTTCGATCCGATCCCGCCTGTCGTATTATGTAATTGCTAAGCGGCGCGCCCGCCCCACCTATCTCGATCCAGCTAACCATTCCAGCTTTGAGCGTTTTTGCCCTTGCGGGACATACATATCTTCCCTTATCTAACCAAGAAGCTCTACTAGTTCATCAGAAACTTCCTCAGGACAATTTTTTGCACGATGCCCATGTAAATCAAGCGAATGCAAAAAGAAGTTCATCAAAGGACCGCAGAAAACACCAAAAAGTGTGTTGTTGATTGAAGCTTTTCCCAAACTTTCACCCTCCTTCAAACCTCGATAGTATCCTACTATATATAATTCGCTAACTATGTCTGTGCGTGAGTGTGTTCTGTGTGTGTGTGTCTGTTTGTCACGAAATTCATAGCTCGGGTGCCAGAGATCGCCATGAGCATTTCAGGATATGATATAGGGGGTGGGACGGGAACATGTTTGGTGGGGGACAAAAAGTGATAACAGCTGATAAGAGCTGGTATCACTCATAACGTCAGAACCTCGAATTTTGCGCGAAATTTAATCACGAATTAATCCCAATCAGCGTTTTTGTGCTTCTAAAAAGCTGAAATAAGTTGGACGGCTTAACACATGTACGTATTAAACGTATTTCTCTTATCTATACATCCAGAATGGCGTTGGATCGCAGGAGCTTAGCAGAAGCTTAGACGTCCTTTTCAGAAGAACTATTTTTCTTTTTTCTCATTGGTTTTACATCCACCTGTGTAGAAACAGTAACCTTGCTTCACACATTCTCTGCTTATGCACCAGATAAAAAAATGTTTCCGTGCTTCTATAGAGCTCAAAGAAGTCAGACGGCTTCATACATGTACGTATCAAGTATATATCTCGGTTTTATGCAGCGACGGAAAAAAAGGTGTTGCACCATTAGATGGACTGAATACATTCCTCTACAATAATTCCTATGCAATTTCTTTTCCTTTTGTTTTGTTTCTTTTTCCTATCTTTTTTTGGAATTTCAATATGCATTAATTACGAGAGTGACAACTGACCATTACACTAACAGTAAGGCTCCTTATCCAACACTCGTGGATAATTTTCGTAATGTATACAGTCTCACATTGAAAGCCCCAAAGACTGAGGCATGTAGAAAAAGTTCCAGGCAATATTGTCACTACTAAGGGAAGACATTCAATAGATCCTGGATGCTAGAAGTGGTAGTGATCTCAAAACTTGCACTCCTACGGGAGGAGAACCCTCATCATGGGGTGGAGAGTGAGACTACACTACTCCACGGCGATTCTAAATGCGCGGACGCTAGCACGATTCATGTGTAACGCTTTCCTTCCAGGCTACTTTGACTTATCACACTTCCTTGGCAGCTTCATTTTGCAGTTTTGTTATAGTTTCCCTAATGGCAATCGGCGTTTGAAGCTCTGTCGCTAATCTGGGTCTAAACCCAAACTTATACGGGAACTTGAATGCCTTACGTGGTGAGGGGATTGCACCCCGTCTGGACGGCCAACCACTCTGCACTCCATCGCATGACTAACTATGTTTTTTCACCATCCCATATACAGGGGTGGCCAAAAAAGACACTTTGCCCATACCACACATCACCAAACTTTTCTTCCCCCAGGGTGCCGCTGTTGATGGGAATTTTACGGCATAGTATTCCTTAGATGTCCCTTCATAAGCAGACGCAGGTTCTCCTCTACTGCCCTTACCGTCTTCGAAATATGACGACATCTGTCGCCGCCGTCGAGCTCAAGGAGGACTTCATTAATCACTCCATTCCGAAGCAGTGACAAAATTTCTTCGATCGGTTAGCTGATGGATATTTTCCTAGAAAGTGTACCTCCAACAGTGCAAGACTCCTTTCCGACCAGGACTCTTGATAGCCTCATAATGGACCATGATCCGTCGAGGACCACGTTGAGCTCGAACCATGCACAACGTTCTCAAGGTAAATTCTCCTGACGTCGTCGGTTCAGACGGCTATAATGACGTTTGCTGACGGCACAGAGTATGCTCTTCAATCTCCAATTGGTAGCATTCGGTTTGAATTCAGCGAAGTGCCATTAGTGCCGTCCCGAGCAAGAGGTAGAGTGTCTCGTTTTTTGGCCACCCCTGCATTTACCGAGACAGTTGCTCAGGCGAACATAGCGCCGAGCTCCTCCATAGCTCTGAATTTCAAAGAACTCGTGAACATAACGCACCCTACATATACTAGTCGTCGCTAGCCCTTCGCGACCTCCTTCAACATGTTCCTTCTCGACTCACACGGGAAGGAACGTGGGAGGACTTCCCTCGAGAAGGAATGTGGAAACGATCAAGATATAGCATTTCATGAGTTATTCGCGTTCGAGTACAGGGCTAGAAGTGATCCAAAGAACGGAAGAGTCCCGCAGATGCGTTTCGCATTCCATAACAGCTCCTCATGAATAAGTTAAAAATGGAACGTTTTGAGACCAAGCACAGTAGAGCCATGAGAAAAAAACTGCGGTAAAGTCCCACTAACATACGCACTGAAATTTATTCCACTCATATTTTCAATGACAGTGAACTAATGCCAGACGCCCTCCCAATTTACGGTAAAGCCCAATAAAATAACTACCGCACTGCGTCGCGTGCCCTACATACATGGGGACGATGATTATTTTACTTGATTTTTTTTCTGCCATTTATAAGGGTCTGAAATTATCTGAGCACGTTTTTGTGCCGAAAAGATATTTTTTCTACTGCTTATAAAAATATTGTTAGATCAGTATTTTTTCACCGGGGAAGAAACATGAAATATCCAAGGATGCTTGCAGGCGAGTCAACAGTGCCATCTCAACGATTACGAACGGAAATCGGACTCGTGATGGACTTTGAAATGATCAAATGATCAATCAATGAGAAGGTCCTTGATTTCCGCCGTCCTTTAGGACAAGAATCGCGACTCAATGGGCACTCTCCAAAGAGAAAAAAAGGTAGTGGGGAGGTACAGAGTCCGAAAAGAAGATAGATGGTGCTTCAGCGCGAAAGACGCGCTATCATTGGCGTAAGGAAACGCCGCTTGTGCCTCAAAAGACCCTAAGCTTCCCGTGCAGGCCTATCGCCGGCACGTGGAAGGAAAAAGAAAGCAATGTATTCGAAATGGAACGCTCACCGCCAGCGTTCGATTTTCATTTCTAGGTCTACTGCTGCAAAAATGAATCAGTGACAATGAAGTATGTATGCGAATTATAGAGATTTGACAGGTGACATCAAACTTGCTGGCGAAACATTGGATGTTTGATGAAACCCTCCGCTCCATGAGTCGCTTAGCATTTAGGAGGCGCATTAGATCTCAACGCTCGAATACGTATATGCTAATATACAAGGTGGACCCTTACTTGATTACGGTTTCCTACGCTACTGCCTATAAGAAAGTGTACACGGAACCTGGGAGCTGAAGGGGTAAACTGAAAAGCGCCTACTAGTAAAGCCTTTTGCGTTGGTCAACCCTCTTCCGAGACCCGCGCATTCTACTGTTGTTCTATTGGGAATCGTCCGGAAATCTGAATGCAATATGACCTATACGAAAGCTAAGGGATATACAAACTACTGTTTTTAGTCCTCCCAGACCAGCCTGATACCAATTAACCAGCCCCTAGGGGAGGATGGATTACAAGGAAGGCCTCTCAAGGCGAACCGGGCTTCCTCAATACGGTTTTGCATATTGTAGGGACGCGTTAAACGACAAAACCATGTTTCGTTTTCGCTGAACGGTTTATCAGTACCAAAACGTTGTTAAAGATAGTGTTGCAGGTTCAACCCTCCGTGGCGACTAAATTTTGCATTTCACGTTGGCGTCCAGGAGCTGGTATCAAACGGCGCTAAATGTCAAAACGAGATGTCATTTTCAAAGTCAGGACCATGTTTGAGCCAAAAAGTAGCAGCCAACTTCGAATGCAAAATTTCACGCCACCGGGAGTTGAGTCATCGTCATTATCTTACACAACTTTTTTTGATACTACTAGAACCGTTTTGGGACAATGGAGGGAACATGGTTTTGTGCTCTATACATGCGTCTCTACAATATGCAAGAAACCATTCTGAAGAAGCGCGATTCGCCCTGAAGGTCCACTTATTAGTTGGCTTGGGCCGGATTTAGTCTTGGATTCACCCCCCCCCCCAAACCATGTGCCTGTTAAGTGACACCTTGTGCACTACCTTCGAGCAGTGTCCTACTAAGAATTAGTACTGCTTCTATAAAAAGCTATTATAATAATACCATTGCCCTCACTTTGTTTCCGCACCCTTTCTTTGCCATCGTATTATTCCTTCTAGGCTGTGTCCTCCACTTTTGAAGGACACCCAGCACGCCTACATTTCCGGAAAGTCTACCTTTCTTTAAGATCCTTCACTTGTACTCGTCGTGTTCCAAAAATGGCCACTTACGACTGGAAACTGCCTAGTCTAACTGCCCCTCCCCACCAGCTTGGAAATTTCGTTTTCTTTCACATCCTTGCAGATTTAATCTGTACTCTCAAGTCTTGTGGGCATTACTGGACCATACACCTACGTCTTTTGAGTCGCTTTATTGGTCAAATAAGATTAACTTTCTATGGTTCTAAATGGAAGATAGATGTGTGGTGCACCTCGAAAGGCTTAGCATTTTTTTTCTTATGAATCCACTTTGCCAGCAGAACGTTCAGAATCTTTGCTGATGACCGATATTAATGTCATCTTGTTCTCGGCTTGCCAATATAGGTCTTGCCGGAGAAGCAGCCCTATTCCACGCTGAAACGCGCACCGAATTAGACCGACTTTATTATGCATGATTCTTCTCTCTATGATCTGCCTCACCGCTTCCTTGCCTTCCTTTTTCATTTCCATGGACGCACTTAGCTTTTCAGATCACTACTGTACCCTATTTCCACCGTGGTTTCCCTCGGTCAGTGCAGTATTTTAGTATTTCAACGTGGAACCTTGACTTCAATATTTTTACACTTCAGCCTAAAAAGGTTCACTTCATCTTTTCGTAAATTTCGATGTCCTTTTTCATTTACCACTCAACAGATACTTCCTTTATCTGAGTGTTGCTCGGAAACTTGAAACTCATCATTTCACTCCTGAAAATTGTTTACCGTACCTTTTATTTTCATCCAGAAAACTTTTTTCGCTTGTCTTTCCACACTCCCTTCTATGTACATAATGGGAGGGGCGACGACTTTTCCCACTCATCCATAAGCAGCCGCCCTTTTCAACACAGAAACAGTTTGCGCAGTGCAAATACCATGCAAAACTCTGGTGCTAAATATAGTCGCTTTTAGACAAATATAGCTACCTGTTCCGAGATTTCTACGGCGTTTATGAGGGGATGCTCCTATTTTTCTACTTCCGCGATCTTTTGAAAGTGCAATATATCGTGCCGAATAACCCTTGAAGTTGGTCCTATCAGTACTTACTATCATAAAGGTTTCACCGAGAGGTTTCAAACTCCTTTACCTTTATTCCAGAAACTCTTGTTTCATCATCGATGCAACATACTGCTACCACGCCTATCATGTCAGGGTGTGGTGTGTCAGTTTCAATATTTTTTTTCTTTTGAACTTTTTTGATTGAATCTACTTTACAACCTCTCGTGGCTTGCCTTCTTGTAGTTATGAGCGAACTGTTTTCTCATAAAGTGAATATTGAATTGATCTATTATCTTCAATGTTCTCATTTTCTCTTACTCTTCACGTAACCAGCCTTCGGTCGATCACTGACACCTATTTTCCCATACCTCAAGGCCCGTACTTTTTGCCCACGCCTTCAAAAACTGCACACTCAGTAAATGCGCTGCAGCGTTTCTTTCTTTACTTTTTCGGTTCAATTAACCATTCGCTGTAAGAGTTCCTAAAAGTAATGATTCACGAAGCCGTGTCTGTAATTCTCAGTGGCATTTTCGTGCATGTTATTATAACGGCACATAAATATGAACTGTCTACATAATCTGATAAGAAAGCATCGAATATTCCCTAAACCGTGAAAACCATTCTCTGATCATGCATAATCGACGTCTAATTTATGCTGTTATACTGTACTATTTTTTGTTTGTGCACATTTAACTCACCTGGACTTCCGCTTTACCTAAGGATATCACTGACTGACATCTGCCCATTCCCTACCTATAGTCGGAATTCAAAGAGGCAGATGGTTAAAAGGGATAGTGAAGTGAAAGAATGCCAGTTCAGAATCTCATAAGTGAAAAATCATTATTGTTTCCATCACAAGAATGCTGGATTATGGGCAAAATTCTTCGCCCCTGGTGGAACTCAAAAACTCACCCTTCGCTTTCGAATTATTGTTGTTATCGATAAATAGTTACTGTTGAGGAGTACTTCTTCCACAAATATGCGAAAATCTCGAAATCTCACCAGGTTATTGATCGTTGCTTGGGTTGGTTGAAAAATATTATTTCATTCTTCCCTACTCATCTCTGTCTTTCTTTCTCTTCATTCTTATTGTATTTTCATCTCACTATCAGCAGAATCTCACAAATAACATCTGCATGTTTTCTCGTAACGATTTTCTTTCGATAAAGTTGCAACTCATATTGATACAAAATTTTCTAGGGAGATGGTGAGGGCAGGACTGTTATGGGTAATTTTAGCCACATTTCTAGGTACGTTTTCAGTCTATCATTCATACATCAAAAAATATTTTTGAATAATCCAAAAATAACTAGAAGCGTGATTTCAGGGTATGTATCATGTTATGGAGTAGATTTTTTATCAGCAGCCGATTTCGTCGAAGCGGATAAACTTACACCCGGTGAGTTCCACCCACACACGATTTTTAGTATTATTGGGTAATTTTTTTCCTTCAAGAAAAGCCATACACATTCACAAACACAACACAAAGAGAGTAACAAATTAATTTTGTAAATAAAATCATTTATGGAGTGCAGAAGCGATGCAGTGGCGAATGACGCTGCTTACCACGCACGCGGCCCAGAGATCAAGTCTTGGGTAGTGCGTCGTCCAGCCCAACCAAGCCTACGCGTGCCGCATTCCAAAAAGGGATTTATCAACGGCGATGCTTTATGCTTTTGATTAAGTCATTTAAGGCGCCTCAACCATTGATTATTCGGCTTTTTATTCTCCTATATAGAGCCACTATCAAATACGAGATGATGAGAGATGGAAGGCTTCTAGAGATTGCGAAATTTTCGAGAAAAGTTTAACATTGAATTACTTTCTTTTCTATTTGCATTTCCAAAACAAAACAAGTTCAAGTAAAATACTACACTGGAGTGCAAAACTTGAGGACGGACGCAAATTTTCAGTGATGTATTACTGCCGAGTAAGACAACGCGATGAAACCTAACCGCACATAGAAAAAACTTCTGCACAGTACAGAATGCAAATAAAGGAAACCGTTATAAGGGCCTCAGATATTTTATTAGGTTGTGTTACTTCATCCATCCCGCCCTCAAGTTTTGCACATCAGTGTATATTCATACACATCTACCTTATGCGGCATACCGCTTTTCATGGAAGACGCTGAAAACTTTCAGGAAGCTTTGGAAAGAAACTCAAAATGTCAGAAAGATTTTCTTAACCTTGTACAATTTCCTCAATGCCATTTCGCCATCAATTTTACTCGAATGAACTTTAAGGCGCCTATTAGTCTACACATGATCAAAAGTCTTTCCGAATTAGTGCCAAAGAGTCATTTCATTCTCCTCTACGTCACGGAAGATGGAAAAGCATTGTGACCAGAAGGTGGCACTAATGCAAGGCGAACACCTCTGATGAATGGATTTCCATTCATGTGCGCGACATCATGCGTGGCCTTAAGTGGTCTAATTAGTGTGAACGATTCGAAAGCAGCTCACGTGTGATAAAAACTTGGCAGAGACCAAGTTGGAGACCAGATCCGCTTACGCCCTTGTTGGACTGTCTTACCGGCCATGTACTATGCAGCAAAGACGTGGGTTGACACCTAATTCATATCCAAATAGCTCTCATCAGAAAGCAGAGTTGACACTCCTCACGAAATCGCAGGCCGCACAGTCAAACTAGTGGACAACGCGTCGGTGTCATAGATCAATTGTTTGATAAAGTTGAAGAGGGACCGTCGTGGGCCGGTATTCGGGGAAAGGAGACAAAATGACAAAAAGTCAATTGTTCTCGAAAGTCTTCAAGAGAGAGAGAGGAAGTCAAGAACGTTGGTAGGGTAGGGCCTGTTGTGCACATCAGCACACTCTAGACAATTTTCCTTTCGAAAACTAGGGATCTCAGCCAAATCAACTTCCACCCCAACCTCTCCTTCTCAAAATGATCAAGCACTGTTCAATACCAATTATAATCCGGCTAATGTTCTATGGTTTAAAA
>KZ347087.1:45519-56030 GCA_002352805.1 Teladorsagia circumcincta | reverse complement strand
TTCCCATTAAAAACGGATTAATAGGCGAGTGAATGTTCGGATAGTTTTTGGCATCGACCCAGACCAGTAGATTTGTGATTCTCAAATAAATAAACGGCAAGCTTTTTGTTCTCAGTGGTGAATAAAATACGCTTCTGGTCGGAAGCCATTCCATGTTTACGGTCTTAATTCATAAGTTTATTTGTTTATTATACCGTTCAATTCGCATTGTTCTGAAGAAACAGAAGGAATCCTGGATGCAAATTCTACCGTAATCAAAACAAAACAAACAAAATATAATCGAAACCCTAAACTGCATTTCCGTTGAGGTAGGACAGTTCAGTTACTTTGTCTAATAATAAGTTCCATAAGATTGCTGAGTAATGGGCAAACTTTCGCGCCAGTTGGGAATCGAACCTGCTCCTCCCACTGTCCACTGCTATGACGGGAGATACTATGGGAATAACTTGTGACATCACTGTGGTGGGCACCAGTCCCCACGTATATTCCCTTTCTAGAAACGAGAAGAGCGTCGGCTGCAGACCATACACCACAAGTGACGGTGACCTCTACAATGTAAATGTTTTTTGCCAATAAATTGTATTCTGTCGGTTATCACTAATTACTACAACTATTATTTCCCAAAAGTCAGCTATTACTGTGAACATTACTGACCAATTTTACTTGGAGGCCGTCGTCACTTGTGGTGTATGGTCTGCACCCGACGCTGTCTTGGTTTTTTTGAAAGGAAGGGCGCATAAATTTTGCGCCTACCATGTTCAAAAAAGCGGTGTACGCAGCCGACACGTCAGACTTTGCGAATCGAGCGAATCGCTACCGCGGTCGCGTTGCGGTACCAGCCAATTGAACGATTGGCCGCGACGCGACCGTAGACGCTAGGGAATCGCGCGATTCGCAAAGTCTGACGTCGCCCTAACAATGCAACTGATTCGGCTCTGATATATTCTATTAAAAATATTTCGCTTTGTGTTCAAATCAATGTGAATTTTTTTGTACTGCATTATAGTTTAATCTTTGGTTACCAGATTAATTTATCGATTATTATTCAATCAATGTTTTATTGATCTACTATTCATATATTTATTTTTATACGACCTTTGAATGCGTTCAATATGTGTCCAAAGGATGATTCAAATAGAAATTTTGTTAGCAGTTGAGAGGACAACAGTCATTCTACACTACCAGTTCGGGTTACATGAAGTTGAGCATTCAATCCTGCTTTTGATGGCCTTCAAGCTAATCAGGACCTCCTCTGTAGTTCAGAGATCGTTCTATCGCTTCGAGACCTCTTTTGTAATGAAAGGATAGTTCCCCGGAATCAGGTTAATATGCCTGTTAGAATACCATTTGTTTGATTTTGGCTTCTGCAGTTTCACTTCTTTCTTTATGTCGTTGGACTTACTGCAATTAATATTCCTATAAACATGTATGGTTGAGTGGCTGAGATTTCATATCACTGCAAACGATAGATGGTTCGATCCTTGTCAAGACAAAGCCATGTTCCTGTCAGCTCCAAACTACTTTTTTGGCCTATTGCCTTGGCCTTTCAAAGTCCTAGTTATTGATTTGACCAATTCATGACTGATTATCAAAGATTCCTTCTCAGTTACGAAGCATTCTTGGCGTCATCGACCAAGGTAGTTTTTCTATGCGGTGACGCTATTGACGTGATGTCAAGATTTAATCCCGCCTCCACTCGTCTCATCGGTTTCCACGGACATTCGCGGCGTCTATCAGAAGTGCAACGAGGTTCATGTTCTTTGCTCTTCCGGAACGCCGTCTGGAAATTGACGCATTTTTAGACGGCGGGTTGGAGTCACTGAATTCAGTGAGCCAATGACTTCTCAGAACTTTGAATTACAGTAGTGGGTAGAAGTCGTCGTGAGAATTTGAACATTTCCATAAATACTAAATAAATAAATTAATACTTAATAAATAATAAGTTCATCTGTTTCACCTGTCGCTCGTTGATCATCGAGCTCCTTGAGTGGGCGCCAGTGAAGTCTCCAGACGTCCCTCTCGCGTGCTAGATAGCCCAGAAGACTTGGGCTACTCCGAGGGACACGCAGTACTTTATTCGTTCAGCGTTTTCGTGAAAACGTCTGACCATTGAGCCGGCGATCGTCCTGGTAATCGCTTGACGTTCCGAGGGATAGGGTTAGGGTAGGTAATGTGGTGGGGAACTACTGGAAGCTCGGGAACTGGAGATCATAATTTGCTGTGCAACAAGTTATCATCGGTGATTGCCATCGATTATGGGTGGCTCTTTCATCTGCAATAGGTATCCTAACTCTTCCATCTCAGGGGGGGGGGTCAGAATTGGACGACTTGAACTTGAACTCCAGTCCTTTTATGGCAAGGTAGAACTACTGTAGGCCGCTGGTGATGTTTCTTTCTGAAGAAGACTAAGTGAACATAAAGGCTGTGCTCCATTCATGGTCAACCGTTCAAAGGAAACTTTCCTCAAAAAGGGTTGCCCTTGGTGGTTTCCAAAAGGGCGGTCTATCTGATGAATGAGCGTTAAAATGACCACTGTAATTCCCGAAGCTCACTCCAAATTTTTATAATGCCATTGGGTAGCCCTAACTCCACGGCTGTTCCATTTCTCCGGCTGAGGATGGGGAAACTCCCTTTAAACTATATCTGTTCACCCAGTGAAGTGGAAATGTTCCAAGGAATAGTTTATTTGATCAAATATGATCAGTTATTTCACGGCGGGTGGAAGTGGTTGAGTGGTAAGTGGCGCCGCTTGCGCCGCGTGATCGGGAGATCGAATCTTGCCTCGTACGTCATCCGGGCCAACCAAGCCTTCCAACCCTCCTGGGTCGGCGAATGGTACCAGACTCCTCTGAGAGAACTAATTATACACTGACTTGCACATACAGCTATGCGGGCTGGTCCCGCAAGTCATTGTAGGCTAAATCGGATTCAAGATGCCAATACGGTTCGAATGGAAGTAGAATGCGTGGCACATCACGAAACGGTCACGATCGACACGTTATCCTTTTTTGTCTCGCAGCTGTTAAGTATCTTTTGAGTTACTGATGCGTGCAGTAACGAAGCGTAAAAATGGAACTTTGTCCATCGGCGAAATAATTAGCTATATTCATCGTTTATTATGAAACTTGCTCCCACCCTTTTCAAATTAGGTGTGGTCTACACGTGCGCAGCAGTCATGCTGCGGTCACGTTCGAATTGCTTAAGCCTGAAGGCCACTATTGGCAATCATATCTGGAGTCAAACTCTTAACGACCAGTCTGGGATCATCAAATGCCGACGTCAATTGCCTCAGTCGCTGTGAGCACTGCGTCAATTGCACTGAAGTACATTTCAGTTGATTCCGCAATAAATAGAATGGTTGGCGTGGAATTGGTCTATAGGGGTCAGAAAATGCAGTGGTTGAGCGTTCAATGCTCACGACAATACGCTGCCGCTGCCGACGCCACGCTATGAATGGACGAGTTGACGTCATTGTCTTCATGGAATTCAGAATGTCCGCCGTTCCACGAGCGAACGCGCAGCCCCATCATCGGCATCATTACGCGTGTGTGTGAATGTGCTTGTACTTTGGGCTCGATGAACATCAATGATGCCATGACGGCCGCGGTCACGAATGCGGACGAGTTTTCCAAGCGGTTTTTTAACTGCCCGTCGTTAGTTCCGCATCATAGGAAATTTGGAACGTCATTGAACCGTGAAAGTAACAATTAGAACTCATTAGGATCTATTAGCAAAGCTAGATGATTCATCCGTTTTCGTGCCTGCCCAAGCTTACGGTACGGAAAATCGATATATCGATCCAAAACGATTCGCTGCTTCACCTTTTATGTAAAAGTAAGCTCTACAGTAAGATTTGTCGGCAATTGATTCTGGGTTCGGAAATGTCTGAGTTGTTTTACCGTAAACCTCGGATTCGCTTGGAATACGATAGGGCTTCATTTGGGTATGTTATGCCTGTTAGCCAGTAAGCCAGGTGAGCTTATTGTATCTATACCTATTGATTTTTATTGATTGGACTGCTCTCTTCCATCTTGGTGATTCCCCCACACTTGTCTTTGTGGTTGAGCTGTTCTCCGAGATTACCGAACCTTACCAAGGTTGGTTGGGTAGGTGTACCATACAGAAATTTGCTTTTCCAACCTATTTCTACCATCTCTGAACCAATATACTGAAGTAATGACCACCAACATTGTTTCTCGAGCTCTACCAAGGCGCTACCGTATCCTAGCCTCGAGTAGCGATCTTGGTGTGCCAGCAAAACTGCTGTACATTTCGCAAAACTGTTGTAGCTGCTATAACTGCTGTAAATCCTATGAACCCGGGATATAAAACAGAAATAATCTTTGTGTAAGAATATGAATACAAAATTGATTATATTCGCTTTTTTCCAAAAAAATCAATTATCGATTTTTCAGCTGGTGCACGAGTGCAACGTGCAACTGGCGTTGTTTCGCAACGCGACGCAGGGTATAGGAACGAGTCACGACGGTGCATCTCTAAGAAGGTTAGTTTATCAAGTTGATATATTGATTTTTATTGATCTTTTCGTGAGCTCAAGTTCAATGGCTCGCTGAAGTTGTCAGCGAGAAATAAGTGATCTGCAATTTGTTCAGAGAAGTCGAAACTGCTGGCCGGGCATGTTTGAAAGCATGTGAAGCAGCGAAGAATTGCGTTTTACCGCAATTACGGCATGAAGGTAAGCCATGTATGCAATTTGACGCCAATATTTGTCTTGCTTCTAAATATTTTTTGATTCTATGCTAGAAAAGGGGGTCAACTTTGAAAAAAGCACCCAAAGTGTATAGACCCATAACAAACACTTCCTTCGCTACAAAGTTTTCAAGTAGGTTTTTTGTACTCACCTAGCTTCTCTTTTTTTTCAATAACCATTTGGTTCACTCATTATGGAGCTCCCTATTTTTGGAAAATCGGGTTACTGTGGTTCTGTGGCACCGATGTGCCCCCCCCCCTTCAAAAGAATTACGCCTTCTTTTCTTTTTTTTCATTGTTTTATTGACCAAACTCTCACGCTAAATTATTATCGGTCTACCTGGGGCAAAATATTCAAAAGCATCAATCACAACAGTTGGAAGGCGGTGCGGTTTCGATGACGTCATTGAACATCACTGGTGGAAGGTTGTTACGGGCAGTTCCAATTACCCTCCCCCCCCCACCCTCTAGCTCTCTTAGGTCACTGATGATCTTCTGGTTTGCTTAGTTTATTGGGCATTCTTACATGTTCCTTCCAAAGCAGCTCGTATACGATGCTCGAGGCCTCATGGTGGGGAGGGCGGGGGGAGAAGAGGGGGGAAGGGCTTGAATGTGTGACCCATTTAGAGGGTCACACATTCCAGCCCTCCCCCCCCCCCCACACAAGGGACTAACCATAAGCCGGGAGGGGAAGGGATTCTAGGGAGGCCGTGAGGAACCATTGATCTCCCTAGCGTTTCTTTCACCTGGGCTTAGTCCTGGTGTCACCCAACAGCAGTTTTTGAATGCTCTCTTACCACCCCACCCCTTTCCTCCCCTCTAAAGACATGGAAGCTCCCTATACATTATTGAGTCCGAAAAATAGTGTATTTGTTGAGAATGATTAGATTTTTGAAAGGTTACCGACTATTCATAAATCGGTATTAAAAAAGGTGTAGCAATGCACATACAAGGCAGTCATCAATGAGTTAATGAACCCCCATTTAATTTCAACCTTCTTGAGGGAAAACGTGATGAAACCAACTTTTGCTGTAATTAGCCAGTCGTGTTTTTTTGGTTTGCTGTCGTCATCATTTCCCTGGATTTGCTAGGCTTAATTCTTATTTTGGTGGCAAATGTTCTGGGAGTACGTGACTTTTGGCAGCATGCATGACAGTCTTTTAAATATAATAACAGTCTAGCAGTCTTTTTCTATCGTCAAAATTGAGGCAGTTCTCGATCAGAGGCCGTTAGAGGTCTCACCATGGCGGGATGGACTCAGGGGTGAATGAGCTCGTCTTCCCCGTTCTCCTCGAAGCGCCTTTCCCTTTTCATTCGGCATCAAAGGCTTAAAATATGTTTGGGACGGGGATTGACTCTGTGGTGGGTACGGTAACCATGTTCGTTTTTCACAGCGTTCTCCCTTTGAAGTCCAAGATGCGTCAGTGTTTCGATAACCCGCGTTTTTGCACTCGCCTGGGGAGGGGATACCCCCCATTCTTCCCCCTAGGAAAAAGCAAAATTGGGGACTATCGTGAAGCCGATGTCAGACTTTGCGAGTCGAGTCCGCGGTCGCGTCGCGGCCAGTGGGTCGGTCTATTGGCTAGTACCGCAACGCGACCGCGGGCGCGGTTTAGCGAATCGCTCGATACGCAAAGTCTGACATCGGCTTAGTGTTGACGCAATAATACAGACTACCAACCCCCATTAACTACATTCGAATAATTTACACTTCATGACAATGGGAAAACAAATCGGTATTGAACAATTTTATCTATCGTCTAGTGGCGCTGGAATTGCACCAAAAAAAATTCGATCATTCAAAATATTCAGTCACTTTCGCAGCCGGAATGACGTGAGGTGAGAGGATGTGGAAGAACCAGCCAATGGTTGGCTTAGTAAGAAGCAAGCCTTTTCGAGTACTCCCCTTAGAGGGAATAATTATCACGGAGTTGCAGAAAAAAATCTTGTTCCACATTACTCGATTTATCGTCATGAATTCTCAAAAAATTTGAGTTTTTTCCTCTTTTTTCGTGGTTTTCGAATTCCTTTCCTTTAAATAATTTAATTTTATTTTTTTCTCAGGTGTGGAATTCACACGACACGCCTCCCAATTCATCGGTTGTGTCGCCGCTTATGTGGTGGAAATGAAACGATGTGTAGCATTGGAGAAAACGTTTCCAGCGCCAACCGAACCATCAATCACCCCTCAACAGGTGCGTCATAGTTGTACCGTAGTGCGGCACGGTATCACCATGATGTGGTGCCGTTGTTTAGTAGTATGGCGCGGATTTCCATAGAGCAGCTCTCTTGTTTTAATGGCTTAGAATTTCATACGAATCTAGCATCTCACATTATAGAGAAGTCGATGTTTTTTCATGACTGCGAGGAAGGAGAATCGGTCCACGGTTTCTCCGCCGATGGGTCGTACTCACCCCCAGGAGAAGGGGGACCGTGTGCAAGTTTTTGGGGGTAGAGTTGATAGGAGTGTGAGTATGGATAGGAAAATGAGAGTGTGGCCACAAAAAGTATTAAAGCTCGACGGCAATTTGGAGGAATTCGGGGGCGGAGTTGGGGAGTGTGTCAGGTGGTAACAGGATCAGTGGCCCTTTATGGACGCCATCCAACAGGGACGGTTGCACCAATACCTCCGTTATAGCGCTAGTCGTACAGCTATGGCCATATTCTCATGCGATGTTTACCATGGTTGCATGCCCTTTCGAAGAGCAACCAAGTATTTGCAAGACAACTCGTCCATTAGCAGGCGGTTCACCTTGTCAGCGAACGGGTTAACTTCATTCTGGTAGACCGCCATAACGGTAAGCAAACCAGTATGTGATTGAGTGATGAATCTTTCGATTTGAGGGTGTCCAAGTTTCGGTGGGATTTTGTCCAATTGGCGAAGCAGGGAGCAAAGTTATTCAAGTTGGTGCTCCATTTGAACCGTAAAGGCTGAAGCTATTTGTTCAATAGGAGTGGATTCGGTCTGCGGATCGTACAAACGCTGCTAAATTTGTCTCTACGCCTACCCTTACTGAGTAGTGTAGAATGACAGCCAACGGTCAACCGTCATGTTGACTAAAGGTTTGTTATGGGGCAATCAGGTAGGGGGCGAGGTTAACCGTCCGTTCTTCTATTTCTGAAAATTAGGCGAGCGTCACCTCTCAGAAGAATCTCGATACGACCCTTCCCGCCGCCACCATCAGCTTTAGAGAAATCTCAGGGGTAATAAATCGCAAGAGTGGCAAGTATTTCGATTATGTCTATTTAGCGCTTCTTTCGACAGATTTCTACCAAAGTCGTCAGAAAACCCGTAGCAGTCAAACAAGACCCTCTTCCGCCACCACACCCCTTCAACTTCTGAAAATACGACCCTGTTCTCCTTTTTGTCTTCGCCGACCCCGAACACGACCTCTTGATACGACCCCGTTGGGAACTGCACAGCGCACGGTTGGCTCTGCTGCTATTTAGAGAAGAGTGATGTAGGGTAAAATACAAATGATGATTTTCACTTGGAATGGAAATAAGACTGTGTATTTAGTAAAGTTCCTTGAGGAAAGCGGGTTTCGAATACTAGAGGAAAGGGGATTCGGAAGTAAGATTTTGGAGTGAAAATCCACCGGGGAAAGGAGTTCTTCCATATGGAGTTGACAAGAGTTGTGCCAGAGACACTATTTACGTGGCGCGCCGCCTCTTACCGCAACGCCACACGGCTACCATCACTATTTGTCATTTTTGTAGATTGCCAATATGGAAGCAATGTTGGTGACGTTGGAAAACTTGATCACCGTCCATTTCTCCACAAGCGAATCGTCTCCCACCGACAAGGTAAGCATCTCCGCTGATCAATGAGTAAATTTTCTGCGCGTCTCAAGTATAATCGAATGCCGTTCAGGTAACTCCACGGCGGCGACGAGCGACTTCATGTCGACCGCAATGTGTGTGTTCGAAGCTCAAAACGAGCTACGCCTGACCACTGCCCCACCCTCGTACGATGATATTTGTGTGCCGTTCGTCCGCTGCGCGTCCGCTCGCTTACTTGTTAACATATCGATCAGGCGTTCGTGCCATGGACGACGGCACCATTGTATGTGTTTTATGGATTGCGGTTATTCAGCTCAACACATCGCTAGCATCCCCTTCTGTCTCCCCCGGTTCTCCCGGTTTAGCACATCCCGCTCGCCCGCCCAATGTCGCCGATGCCGCCCTGCCGTACCTACTGACTTCTTTTAATGTGTCACACTCGCCTACACGGAATTATACGCACTTTACGCGCTTTACCGTAATCTGCCGTGGGTCCTGCAGCGCGCTTCCATGTGTGGCTATTACGGTCGCTCCGATTTTCCAGTGTGTGCATTTCTGTGGTTTGTTGGTGGTAGTTTAATTTCTATAAATGTTTTCGTTATTGTCCCTCAATGCGTACACCTCCTTGGGGCATCTAGCGCGATTCTGATCAAATTATCGATTAGCCTCGTGCACGTGCACGTGTACTGGTCAGCTCTCTGTCTATCCCATTGTGCGTTATATCCATCCTATTATTTATGCGCTTCATTGTGTGTAATGCCCTTTATAAGACCCCAACCCATCCCTGACCCAGTTTCTTTTCATTCTGTTTTCATAAAATTAATTTCACCCCTCAATACGAGCATATTACCGTACGACATATGTCTTTTGTACATTTCCTAGGCGCCTATTTTTTGTCCATTCACATATTTCTCCCAAAAAATATTGACTAAATCAATCCACGATAAGACCCCTATCCCCATATTATAAAGCCCCAGTAGTGATTCAGTTGATCGTGCAACTCAACACTCATACATATATGACTCATCCCAAAATTTATAAACGTGATCAAACTCTCAAAATTACTCGTTCTAGTCCCATACTTGTATATAACATATGGTGATTTATATCGTGCTTAATCCATGTCATCAATAAAGATTTTATGCTGATATTGATTAATCTTCACTGACATTTTAATCAATTATCGATTTTAGCAGCGACTAGAATTGTATCGGTGCAACCTGTTTCCCGCGGTCGGACTGGTCGCAATTACAGAAATAATCACACGTGGCACCAAATAGTATCAAAAACATTGAAAAACACGCGTGGTATCGATTTTCTGAAGCTTTCACCACGCGCGGACTCAGGAGTCCGCAATTACGACATGCTGTGGCGGGAAACAAAGTATGCGTTGGTGACTGGAAGCCACACATACAGTCGATAACCCTCCCCAAAGAAATGATCCAACAAGCGTAAAGTTGAGTGGCATGTCATTCTTTCTGGGTATTCCAGGCGGTTAACTTCAAAGGACTTCTTGAGCCAAAAGGTACTAGAGCAGACCGTGCACCGCAATGCCCCCACTTACCGGAACAGACCCTTCTTTCTTCTTCGAAGTTGTCGCCTGCGGTAGTGCGACGCCGCACGCGACCATTCAACGGTCTCGGCGTTCTTCACTTCACGCAACGTTTCGTGTGGACGGGAAGCTTGCACGTCACAGAAACCCTTCAGATCCCACATCATGCAGTCCAACTGCCAGGGGATCTTTTCAGACTAAGAGACTCCTTAAAATATTTTTCTAAATATCTTTTTTGCAGACATGAAAGTGAGAGTGCAAAGTGAATCGCTATTGAAGAAAAGAAGAAAAAAATCAGTGGGAATGCTCGAATCAAGAGCTCCCTGATTTTTGTAATTTGGCTGTTGGACTGCTATGAGACACTGAGCGCGAATGAGAGGCTAGGCGAAAGAGCGCAATGGATAGGAGGGCGCAGACACTAGCATTTTGCGAGTGGGGCAAGTTCTAACCTTTGTCGCTAATTTCG